>JAGGAP010000178.1:0-58533 GCA_017657235.1 Termitomyces sp. T73sscA | reverse complement strand
CCCTTTTAGCCCTTTTAAAACCCCGTGTCCCCGATTTTGTCTCCGGGACTCGCTAAGTCCCCCGCCCATTGCTTCTTAAACCCCGGAACTCGCTCGCTCACCGGCGCTCGCCCGTTCCACCCTTTTGCACTCCCGGGACTCGCACCTAACCCCGGCACTCGTCCCCCACTCCCCCCTGGCACCCATCCATACACCGGCGCTACCGGCGCTCCCCCGCTCACCACTCCCACCCTGCTTCGGTCTCCCACGCCCCAAGCCCTACCGGCGCTCCGTGTTTGTGGGTACAGTGATCACCACGTAAGGTATTCGCCCAGTGGACTGAGCCCCCGTAGTCAGCGGAACCTGACACTTAGCTCAATTTTGGATTCATTAGTAGATGTGCTTGGCAAGTTTGAAATGTACTCTTGTCTTGGTGTTAGATACTGATGGGTCCACCATAGGTGGCACAAGCCTAATGACCAAGAGGGTCAATATAACATCCATCTCTGTAATTAATCACCCCTACCCTCAGACTTGGACTGCATGTATATATAAATCCAGGCATAGTAACCACACCCTCAGTCAAATACAAAGACTGAGAATGAGTAGCTATGTATACTTATCAGGCTGAACACTCTACTTACAGTCTACCTTAGTATGCATATTTACTCATGTATTGATAGGTAGGCTCTCAGTCAAATATACAAAGGCTGAGGTATGCATATTCACTTGTGTATTGATAGGCCTTGGGTTATAACAGGTTATAGGAGAGGGCTGCTCCATACACTGAAGTACAACTTGATGACTAGGACCTGTATCTTTTCATATCTGGACTGAGTGTCTGATATTAGTGGGCTGCTGCTCTGATATTGTTTTTGATTGCTGAATGCATTACATTGCATGTTGCTGGCCCTGAGCCCTCTTTATCTCTGGGTAATTGCTGCCTTATCTCTTTTCTTGATCATCATTACAGCCCCAACCATTGAAATAACTGTGAACCCTACCCCAGCCATTACAGAAGCAAAGGAGCAGGAGATGCAGAAGAATAACAGTACTATCCCCATGATATCACAAATCAAAGTATCACTCTGCTGCTCTGATGAGCTCCTGATGTGAAATAGATACCATGGTCAAAGTTTATGAAACTTGAGCTTACTATATCCAGGTTGTACAAATATGTCTTTTACCCCCCTGACATGCCTCATAAGTTGTTCAAGCTGCAAGCTTATTGTAACTGGCAGTTAAATAACTGTCTTGCCCTTTCCTTTTTAATGCTTGGCCTGTGTGAGTCAGAGTGTAACCTGGCTGACAACTCCATTAATGCAAAGGCACTGTGGAAGTACTTGCAGGCATGCTATGGTGGGGCATACACTCATACCAACTACAGTGGCTCAAAAAACTGTTCCAATGTTTTATACTTTTTGAAAGAATGAGTAAATATTTTAAAATGGCCATTACTCCATCAGTCTTTATTTGAATTACATAAGCCAAGATGCAATTTGTAGCTACAATGCCATAGTATTTTACATGATTTAACCAGAATTTTGAATACTTCCAATTTCTCATGCCAATGTCATCTTTCAGAAAGTATAAAACATTGAGACAGTTTTTTGAGCCACTATAAGTCAATACAAGGTGCGGGAGGATCTGCAATCTTTGCCACTGCTATCAGAAAGATGAACCTACAACTTGCCAATGGCTCACACCTAGTCCTCAAAGATGCCCTACTTGTCTCAAAAGCCACTGTCAGACTTCCATCAGTTAGTTCCATGGCAAAGAAAAATGGTATATTCACTATGTTCAGCAATGCAAGTGCTACACTGTTCAAAAAAACACAAAACAAACCAGTTGCAAGTGGAACCTTGATCCCTACAACAAACTTGTATGACAGAACAATTAAATGGGTATACAGCACATACCACATTAAGTTATTTAGTTTATTGAGCATCAATATCCAACACCAATCAGCATCATAGCACCTTTCCAAACTGAAATCAGTAACCCATCTACATCTACAACAACTCCAAACTGTGCAAATGCTCCAATAATTGACAGTATAATGAGGAGAGCACTGTCAGGGGACTCCTTATTTCATTTCTTATTTCTTCTCTATTCCTTTATTCATTTCCTCATTTCTTTCTTTATTCTTTCATCTTACTGCTCATATAATTCCAACTCTATTTATTGATACTACTTTCTGCCTCTGAGGTGCTCTGGTTCTTAATTATCCTCCAAATAAGTATGGCCCCTTCAACACTGCCCACAGACAGCTTACATAAACTGGAGTTTTTCTTTCTGACTTTCAAAATCCGGAGTTTCCCTGCCTTTCTTATATAATCTCTTCTTTAGGCCAATTTCAGAGTTTTTACTATTTAGGTTAAAGATACAATTTTCTATTGTCCTATACAGTTGTTTCCCATGCTTCTGAGGCCCCAGAAGCATCAGTCCTGGCATAGAAAATCCTCAGATTTGTTCTCTTTGAATCTCTCTTTGCCAGATGAGTAGTTATAGTGATATTGTTGGTATATACTCTAATATACTTTGGATCTCCCTCTGCTAGCTGTGTGACTGAGCCATAGCCTCCAGAGGTCACCCTTAGAAGTACAGGATTAGCCATACATAATTCCAGACAATGAGGAGAAAGTCACACCTAACAGAAACAATGATGTGGAACCTATCATTGCTCCATTAAATATGCCAGCAGACCCAAAACTCCAAGAACAACCTGAGGATCAAGGCTGACTAGGTTAGCCTATATAAACCATACTGTGGTGATTAGCAAGAATTCTGACACCAACAGCTAGGAGTAGACTGGATGATGCTCAGAAACACCTATAGAACAAGCTGTAAAGAAATCAAAAGAATTAGCAGACAAAATACACAAATACAAGAGGCTAAGGTGACTATCAGCATGCAATCAAAGAACTATACTGTAAAACCACCCAAATATGCAGGCTCCACCAGCAATCAAAAACAATGACAAGAACCTGGACCATGTATTGGCAAATGCTAGGCATAATCAAAGATGATCTAAGTATACTACTTAAATACTACTTACAGTGAGGAGGAGTGTTAGACACTGATGGGTCCACCATAAGTGGCACAAGTCTAATGACTGAGAGGGTCAATATACATAATGTCTATCCCTGTAATTAATCACCTCTACCCTCAGACTTGGACTGCATGTATGTATAAACCCAGGCATATAACCACACCCTCAGTCAAATATACAAAGACTGAGGTTGAGTAGCTATGTACACTTACCAGCCTGAACATTCTACTTACAGTCTACCTTAGTATGCATACTCACTTGTGTATTGATAGGTCTTGGGTTATAACACTTGAGAACCACAGTATGTTTCATCAGCTCACATTCTCATGTTAAGCTAATGATAATACAAAGTGTAACAAAGCTGGAGATGCTACTCTCAATGCATGGCCCTTATTTTGGATGGATTGCATGAGTTCTAAACTTCTACTTGCCTTTGAAGTCTGACCATCCTACAGGTTCAATTCTTGTGAACAAAACCATGAAAATTAGCTATGTGAACTACAAAACAGCAATTGTTGAGAAATATCATGTGCATCTTGTTGGTTGGCCATTGACAATATGTTTGGCACTTCCTCAAACATTTCAACTCTTGGCTGATGTTCAGCTTTTGTGTTCAGCCCTCATCAATGGTCAGTGTAAGTGGATGTTCCTCAGGGTGGGTGAATGGAAGAATTACAACCAAAAGCTGGTGAAGGCACACAATGCAGGGACAGTTGTTGGGAAGAAGAGGAAAGAATAGTTGGACAAGGACACACCAAGGACAAAGGGCAAAAGAGGGCAATTGAAGAAGAGGAAGACATCACAGCTGTTCCCAGTGCCCATGCACAAGAGCATAGAGTTTGTCAATGATGAGGAAGACAAGCCACAGCCCAACCACAACATTGAGTCAGACAATGCAGACTCATGCCCATAGATTCCTCCAACAACAGTTGCTTTTTCTTTGTGGATGCTGCCCACATCTGCTCAAATATCCTCTCTGTCTCTGGTTCCAGTCAACACGAATACCTTCCTATGTTCTATGTGCTCTGTGATGTATGCAATGTTGGAGAAGGTGGCACAGCCTAGATCATATTAGTATGGGCTCTACTATACACCCCCCCCCCCTGATGCCAGGTTCTTTGTGTTTTTCTTAGTCATTGAACCCTTTGAATTTTTCTTCTTGTGTGCTGATGTGCACATGTTATATGGAACATCTATGTAGACACTACAATACAATTATGAATCTTCTACATCTTATTGGCATGCAAATGGTTCAATAATGTTCTATGTGTCTCAAGAACATGAAGAGGTATTATATTATATTTTGTCTGAAGGGGGATGTGAGCTCATTATGTGCAACAATGAAGAAGGGGGGGGATCAATGGGTGGCGTTATATTCGGGCAGCCCCAATGAATACCTGACATGACATTGGTAATATGATGTTGCTGACATCTGCAACAACGTGCCTGATGGCCGAGGCACCACTGGCAAATAGTCCCGACCATAGCCGGTCAACGGTCTCAAAGACGAGTCCTAGAAATATCATGGTATTATTGGAGTGTAGTAGAGGGCCTAACTAGTCAATCATATTCCACGCCTTTGGCGTGATAAGCGTTCGGCGTTATCATTATCAATTCCGATGGGGATATCAAAGCCGACTCTTCGGCGAGCCTGAAGAATAGACGCCGCTATAACGATCTTCACCTGGACGGGTACGCGATGCCCGTTTTAGTTGGTAGTCGCACCGAATCGACCACCGCCCCCGAGCCCTTAACGAATACCGAGGAGATGCCGATGGATTTCATTGGAGTTCTAAATCATTTTCGCCCCCTCATTTGCTTTTCAGCAGGCCGTATAAAAGAAGATCTACTTCCCCACTCTCTTACAAAAACCACTTATAAATCAGAAAAGCCCCACTGTCATTTTTCGTCTTCCACCGTTTCGTTATTCATTCCCCACATGGTTTGTTAGTCATCCCTCACCCGTTCTCAATGCCTGGAGGGCATATGTAACGGTCGTGATTAGTTAACGCTACCAGCTCTCATATGATATCATATCACCGCTCCGGCCGTACTCATTATCGACAGTATATTGCGGGCACTTTCGTATTTGCTTAGAGTTAGTCATCTCAGAATTCAGGACTTCACTCGGAACAACTGAGGACTCTAGTGTGACGACACCGTGTTAGTCGCTATAAAGGGTGTCCCGATAAGGAAACGATCTAACTGATATACTGATGCGGCCTCCTCCTGCTCTGGTCTTTTTCCTCTCGTCCTCTCGACCTATAAATCCAGCACTTTGGGCCCAGCCATGAAATTATCTAATGAGAGGGATGGCCAAAAACACCCTTCGAGGCTTCTTTCACGTAGCTTTGCTCTATCTTCCTTCGTACTTCCAATCTCAAGCGAGGGACTTGGTTTCCATCTCGTATGTTGACGGATTGACCTCACAATCCATACCACTTACATCATCTACCTTCAGGCCCACTCGAAGACTTAGAAGTATCCTGTGCTGGGCTATGTATGTTGAACATAGGTGCAAAGAATGGACAAATGTTGCGTCTATATCTATCTTCATTCTTGGGTTAGCAACTTCCAAGATCTGACCATTTCAACGAATTCACACTACTTTTCCTCGATTAGATTATCTCCACCCCTTCTACAAATGCCTGGGACCAATGGGGACCCTATAACTCGATGCCTGGTGTATCTGTCTATCTTTTGGATGATTGCAGTTATACCATCGGCCCTGGTTTTAGAATATTACTTTCGCAAAGGTTCTTTCAGGACTGAGGACTTTGCTACCAAGTGGTCCGAGGTATGTGCTACCGATTTATAAGATGATCTATCTTTGATAACCTTGGAGAAAGAATGCCAGAAGAAATCGCGATTCGTACTTGTACATGCCATGGACAATCCTTGCGCTGCCCTTTATCTTTTTCAGTTGGTTGGGTTGATCTCCAGAATACGGATTCTCATAACTAATCAACTATTAGGGGCATCATATTCCTCATCTTGGCTCTCTTCGCCTCTGTCTGGCGTGGTGGCCTCTACCCGAATCCATCCGCAGACGCGAACCTAGAAGTGCATTATCCGATGATCGTCGCAAGTCGTGTCATCGTCACTGTAATGTCAATGCTCGACGTTGGATGTATCGCTTGGCTCATCGCGAGGTTGAAGCACTGGCAAGGATTGGTAGCAGAATCCGGTCCTAATCGAAGTGCTGATCTCTAATATGCCTCCCGGGTAATTCTACTTACCTACCTACCTATTCCATTGTTGTTGTTCACTGAGACCCTGTTTTACTCTTTGCTCGTCAAATGCTTTGCTTTATTGCTTGGCTGTTCTTACTAAATTGTACGCTAACACGCCTTTTTCCCTCCACCTTCTTTGCTGCGGAACTGCACTCCCGGTTCCTGTGTATCCCGAAGAGTCGAGATCATTGATTGACAGATACGTCTGTCTTGACTGAGGTATGACTTGAGCGGCTCCTCAATCCGAACACGAGGGACAAACTCAAATGGAGACTGGCACGAGTGGCTGACACTCAGCGACATCATACAATTTGAATGAGGAGTCATTATCTTCATGCGATACTTAACTAGCGACCTCGGACAATTTACCTCTATTTACTGATTCATCATTTGAGCGCTAGCACAAGCGCTGGATGACGCATCGCTTTCACTCACATTAAAACCTATTTTTTTGCCCTCAAAAACTTATACCCTATAATACAAAGCTTCTTTTCCAAGTACCCACAGCCTTAGTTCGCAAAATGGTGAAAGAGATTGGTAAGGCCAACAACTCCGCCACGTGGTTTGGTATTCCTTTGTTAAAGCACTGGCACTTCGACAGATATGCGTTCGTTGGAGAGATTTAGAGAAGTTTGGGAGACTTATAAGAAACGGGATACTGGAATTGGCAATCAAGTTGGTGAGAGAAAGAAAATGATGAAAGTGGTTAAAAAAGAGACTAGGCCGGAAAAGCTGGGATTGAAGATGGGGAAGGTCATTAATATTGACTGTGAGAGAAGTGAGGAAGAAGAAGAAGAAGAAGAAGGGAATCATCCACAACGCGAGACTGATAAACACGACCAGCTGTGTGAGGAGTTCGACGATGGAAATGACACCGATACGTTGGTCAGGGGATTAGGGTTTTCAAGGGCCGATTTCCTCGAGAAATGGAAGAAGATACGCAGAGAGACGCGCGAGTCCGTTGAATGGCGAACGAACCACCCCAACGTGAGGAGCTCCAGCAAAAAAAAAAAACAACATACATACATACTTACACACGATTCTTTCTTCCGAACAGCCTTGTGCGAATTGCAAGAAAACGCCCTGCGAATTTTCCGGCTCGGGGACACTTTCATGTAACAAGTGCGCGAAGCGACACATGGTCTGTTCTGTTCGCGTGGATTATATCGCGGACCAGATGGCTCGGCTCCACGCGCACGGGTCGCAGAAGTGGATCGCTCGTGCGGTTGCGCGTGAGTGGCACAAAAACCGTAGACCGGGTCGCAGAAAGGGTCCAAGAACTATCGCGGGACCAAGGCCCGTGAAGAGCTCGCCGGAGCCGAAAACGCATGCAGCCTTCAAGTTGATGGATCCGTTGAACGCGACGTCAGATGTCCATGCGTTTGCACAAAATCAAACGGAAGCTGCGAAGCCACCAGGAAGGTACTTTGAGAGGCAAAGCGCAACCAGCGTCCTCGGAGTAGAAGATTATCAGAAAATGCAAAGGGCCCAGGGGATAGGTGATCAGACTGAAGAGTGGGCGTGGGACCAAGAACATGATAGTTGGAGTTTAGAGGTTGACCGGATCGTTGAAGAGTGGAGAAGGTATGAGCGACGAGAGGGATTGTCTGAGGATGATAACCGTACAGCGACCACGACAACCGTGATGGATGGCCCTAGTCACGAGCCCCCAGTGTCTGTACACACACAGGGAACCAAAGCGGGTGAAAAAATGGAGAAAGGGTTGGTTGGGATTCGTGACGATGGAGGGACGCTGAGGACGCAACAGAGCGTGGGTGCAGAAAATACGAATGTGTTGAAATCTACGATGAAAGCGGTAGACTTGGCTGAGAAGGAGAGGCAGAGGCTGTTGAAGGAAAAGGAGACGAAGAGGCTGGTTGGGAGTAAGCGGCCAAGGGAGGAGGATTATGATGAGATTGACGTTGCGAGAAGGGCAGGGGGAAAGAAGATTGTATTAGCTGGAGCTGGGACGAGGAAGAGACTTGGGCCTAACGCGATAACGATAAAGGGTACGATGGGCGGTCATGGTGTCGAAGTTCAAAATGCACAAGGCGGTAGTGGTAGTACGTCGCACAAACAACGAAATAAAAAAGACGCGGGACCGCATCGTCACCTCGATTCGCAACTGCGAGATGCTTCATTGTATCGTCGGCCTAACACGGTAACGAGTACAATGGGCGGTGTCGAAGCTCACAGTGCACAAGGCGGTAGTGGTAGTACGTCGCACACACAGCGAGATAGTAGAAGACCGCCGAGTGCTACGCATCATCGGATCGAAGCTCACAGTTCACAAGGCGATAGTGGTGGTGGTAGCACATCGCACGGAGCGCATCATCGCCTCGATGCTCCACTGTATCCCCGGATGTATACGAATGATCCGCGGGATACGGAGTCGCACAACAGAGAGCTCGAGCGTGCGGTAGAGGCTCCGTTGGACAAGGACGATGATCGTTCGAGGTATCCCGGTGAGAGCACGAGCGCGGCAGAAGCAAAGAAGGACCTTGGCGCAAACAAGGCGAACGACGATAGTCCGAGCTCAAAGCCACCCGTAGACACGTCGGTTGCATGGTGGCAGAGCGCAGCGTTGTTCAACCAGCTTCAAATTAACCGTAAGCCGCTCAAATCTCGCGAGATCTCAACTAATCATGGCAGTCATGGAGCACGAAAGGTCTACATTATCGCGTGGGCTCAGTGAACACCTCGGACGGCTTCAAAGGCTGTGCGAATGCGACTCTTCGACTGTCGGACTCGGACTTGGCGCGGCCATGCGCCACGAGCTCGGCGTCATCACCGAGTCGCTCGCGGGCCTGCATGCGCACGAACAGGCGAGCGATATACGGCTGTCGAGAAATCGTTTGTTGTTCCCGGAGAGGTTGTACTTGGAGAGCGATGCAGAGGCGCTGGAGCGGCAGATTCGTGGGTTTGAGGAGGTGAGACGGGAGACGGGAGATCGGCGCGAGGAGGGTTTTGCGTGGATTGATTTGTGGTGGGAGCGGATTTTTGATGATGTGGGCGGTTGTATCTGCAAAGTGTAGGTGGGAAGCTTGACTTGGTACCTTTGAACCACGTGTTGTGAGAGTACAGAGAACAAAGGCTAGAGTTTGAACAAGGGCATGGGAATCGAAGCCCTGCTCATTGTCGCCCGAAAAGGGAATGCCTCCGTTTGTACTTTCTTTTGTGCTTGGTTAGAGGACAATGGGTGTCTCGTTTATTAACGGGCTGAGGACACGTCGTCCTCTCCAATGACATCTATATCCAGCTGTGCGTTCACTGGGCTCTTCTTTGACGGAAATGCTTACTCTTTTGCAGTGTTTTCACGCGTCCAAGCCCGCAGCGACTGTAGGCAGGTCAAGCAGAAACGGCGGCGGGTGAACCTGACGCTGGCGGACATTGAGCTGGCCAAAGTAGCACTGCTTGATGATTCGAGCCGATACCGCGAGTCCAGCGTCACGACACAATCACCGTCCGTTGTAATAAAGCCTCTGGTCATCACAAAGCGTTCTCGTGCGCCCCAGTGTTCCCTCCCTTCTCCTCCCCTCATGCCTCGAGACGACGACGAATCAGACTCGGAATGGTACTCGCGTGAACTTTCCCAGATTGTCACTCTGGCAGCTCTGCCTGAGCTTCGCTCGACAGCGCGTCCAGATTCAATGTGCATCTGCCGCACCCGTCCTCCTCCAGTACCACTCCGCCGTCCACCTCCACGATCCAGCATTCCCGCAGACATCGACGACACATTCACCTTTTCCGACGACAGCGACTCCCTCTCCTTCCAGTCCCCCTGTCCGTCCCCTTTCCCTCCTTCCTTCCCCTCCACACCCGACTCGGCCTTCCCATTTACCGAGGGTGAGGAATTCGACTTTCCAGTCGAGGACCTCCACTTTGACGTAAAGCCCATCACGTCCTATCTCGACATCCCCACCTCCCCGCTCGACCCCGAAGCCGATCTCTACTCCCAGGCCGACCTACGCTCGCGCTGGAGCTCGTCGACCATCGGCTCCGTCTGCGGTCGCGAACAGCCCCGCCGCAGCGCGATTGGCATCGCCCTGCGCGCGTACTTTGGCTCGTCGCCCAATGCGAAGAAGACGCAGAGAGCATCGTCGGGTAGGCGTGCGGCGTCTGATGCGGTAACGAGGAGGCATCAGGAGGTCGATGTGATGGTTATCGGGTATGGCAACGGTGTGTAAGCGAGGAAAAAAAAAGACATTATCATTGCTCTCGTCTTTTTGTAGCATTACTCTATACACTTGTTAATTAGATCTCTCTGAAAAACTTCTTGATTATTAGACCTCCAGCCAGACATCAAAAATAAAAGGAGTATTATGATAGCAGCCTCGTGTCAAGGCGTTATCGCTAGGACTTCTCAAGCTCCTCCGCCGCCGCCGCCCCCGATAAGACCCCACGCACCAGGTATGCCAAGTCGGCTACTCCCAGTCCCACCACTACGTCCGCTTCCAAACACCCTCCCCTTGCCCAAAAACCCCACACGAGCATGACTCTCCTCATCCTCCGACGCCACCCTCCTCGCCCCGCCACTCCGCACCCACCCCAACCCCCAATCCTCCGCCTCGCTGCCATCCCAGTCCTCATCTTCCACGATCCTCTGCCGCACACTCACGCTCCCGCTACGGCTCCCCGCACCAGCACTCATCCCCGAAAACTTCCGCTTCCCCGCGATAGCGTTGCTGTTCTCCTCATTGTTAAGGTGTCTCCGCAGACTCACGATCGAGTTTTGCCGTTTAGGGTTCACGAGCATACGCGCGAGATCAAGCTCCCCTTCCTCCTCCTCCTCCTCGCTCGAGACGATCCGCTCACCCTCGCTCGACTCACCCCCGTCCATCCCCCATCCACCGAGGTACCGACTCTCTGCACCCCGCTTACCCTTGTCCCTCACCCGCCTCCCATTCCCAACCCACCTATCTCCCTCCGTCTGCGTATTCGCGAGACTAGGCAGCCGCCGCTCGCCCGCCCTACCGCGTCCACGCGCCACCTTCATCGCCCGCTCCCGCCGTTCCCTCTCGCGCTTCTCCTTCTCCTTCTCTCTCTCCCTTTCCCGCGCCCCGTCAGCCACGCCACGCATCGGCGACGGCGACGGCACCCGACTCGTCGGCGCACTCCTACACACCACGCGCGTGCGGCACACCTCCCCCGCGCTCGTACTCGCCCTCCCATGCTCGATACGCGCAAACAAGCCCGGCGGCGCAAACACCTGCTCCGCGCCGTTCCCCGCCTTCTTCATGTTCGTCGTGTCCGCGAGACCGCGGTACTTGGTGCTGGTGCGTTGGTGTGTAGTAGACGCCTGAGAGAGCGAGCTGCGAGTCGGGCGGAGTGTCTTGCCGCGGGGTCCGGGGGGGGAGTCGGTGGAGGAGGAGGGGCCGCCGATGTATGCTCCCATGCCCCCCGAGAGGACGGCGCGTGCGACGGTTTTAAGCCATGATGGAGGGAGAGGGGGCTGTGTGTTCTCGTATTGGCGTGGTGAGGTCTCGTTGGGGGTAAATGTCCTCTGCCGTTCGGCCGTTGATGTGTTACGCTTGGCCATGTTCGGTGCAGAGGCGATGTGACGTAGGTAGGCGCCTGCGCGAGAGGCTTGTGGTTGTGCATAACTTGAGCCGGCGACGGGGACAGGAGATGGCTGGACCGCTGGGGCTGTTGATCGGCGAGACGATGAGCGGTGATACTGCTCCGATGCACGATGGACGCTTTTTTGAGAGCCTTGATTGAGGGTGAATGAAGGAACGGGTGTGGTCATTCGGGACGGAGGCTGCAGTCTGTTTGCGCGAGGGGTGGGCTCTAGCGAGGGCGTGATGGGCAGCCGTTCAGTCTCCTGGGCCTTTCTTTGGTCAACGGGTGATACTGGCGGAGAGTGTGCATCGGTTGTCGTCCCCAGCGAGCTCGTTGACCGACTCGCGGCTGGCATGAGGCCCGCCAGAAACCCCACAAGTGCGCCAACGCTGTTCCTGACGCTCCCTTGGTTTTGATCACTCAAATGGCCATCTTGTTTCCCAGAACTCGTCTCGGAGCGTTCCCCTTCCGGCGTAAACACGCGCGTCTCCTTGTACCCGGCTTCCCTGAGCAGATCCTCGAGACGCTCATAGGTCTTTGAGGTCCCTCGGCGATGCAACGGGACCCGTCCAAGGTCGGGGTAACGTGTTCTCGAACGACTTGAGCGGGGCGGAGTGGTTGGCAAGGGAGGAGATGTAGACGGAGAAGACGTGGATGTTAGAGACGTGGACTGCGTGAAACTAGGCGAGGAGCCAGAGGAAGAAGGGGGTGTCGCATGTGTCATCTGTAGGTCAATTGTTAGCTCTTTGAAGGCGACTGATACAGAGAAAGCATAAAAAAGCGACACGGGCGTGCTCAATGGCAGTAAAATTTCACTCAGACACCGAGTTCGGTTCCCAGAGACAACGAGGACCCTGCGTCGCTCTGCGGCTCGTGCGATGTGAAGATACTTTCCTTGTCGTTGTAATCTGTCTTGATTGTCGTGTGCAGCTTTGAAGAGGTGTCCATGATGCTAATAGGGTGAATCGACGCCTGTGGCCTCCTAGTCAACTCCTAGTAGGCTTCGGTCGTCTGTGTGCGTTTGTGAACCGTTCGACGCGCAGCTGGGAGGCTGGCTGAGGCTGCCGCGGTGGGAGCACGAGAGGACGGGCAGATTACCAGCAGCGATGAATGGTGAGATGAACGGAAACGAATTATCATGAAGGAACACCGCGCCAAATTCCACACGTGCTCTCTTTCCACGTGGCCTTTGTGTTTTTCCTCCAATGGAGCGCTCCAAATTTCATGGCCGTCTTGTGGCCCCCCACCCCATTTTCAGCTGACATCGTCGGCACCTAGGCCCCTCAGTCATTGTCCTAGGATCCTCTTCTGCTTCCTCTTGTCTCTTTGTATCTGTCTCGAACCAGATTGGTCAAGTATCGGATTTGGTGCGAGGACTTTGTTTATTCGAGACATTAGTGTACGGCGATGGGTCATTTAGATATTAATATACATGTGTGTGAGATTTTCATAGTTGGCGTCTTATGACTCATGTTGGACGATTTTGAACCTTGATCGTCTTGCATGCAGATCGGGTTTCTTCAAAATGCCCTGGACTGAGGCAGTGTAGTATGTATCACAACTGGCCATTATAGTTAACATATATGTGTATATATCAAGCTTATTTTGGAGGTTTGAAAGGTTCCAGGCAGTGTGGAGAGAGGGCACCCATTCACATTCTGCCGACGCTCGGCTTCATGCAAGCTTCATGTGACCACACGTGACGAAACAACCACCTGCTCACCTTCTGGCATCTGAATTCGTTGCCTCGCTAGAATAGATATTACCACACTGACTGCCAAAGTCTGATTGGTCAAAGACATGGTAGATGTGTTTCCATTCATGTTTTCTTTGAGGTTCCATCGCGTGAAAATATTAACCAAATTCGGATAGTATCTGAGATTCGAGCGCCACAATGTACTTTGAAGTGTCTGATGGTCGTTTCGTACATACAAACGGATCACCGCTGATCCATCGTCATCCATATACACATATCTAAAATGTCCTGATTATTCACTTGTCAAGGCCTTTTCATTCCTCATAGACTTTTCTCGTTGTGGCGACCGTACTACCAGAACAAACCTAAAATGATAAAGGGAAAGATGACTCAGATTTCCGTCTCCCTCTACTTATATCATCTCTCACTCCACAAGAAAAGATACGCGTGGAAAAACAGTCATCAATATTGATGTTGAGGCGACTGATTTGGATGTAGATCTTACAGACAAAACAAACTTATATATTTATCGACTCTGTGGCACTGGCTGCGATGATTCGTAAACGCGCCATTTCTGGTACGGTATTTGCAGTTGGCGGCGCCTTCAATGGAAGCAAGTTCAAGATCACGTCTTCTATTACTATGTAGGACACATATGGCAGTCTGTTTGGTCGAATTGACACTGACGCAGGATTGTTTTTTTTTTTAAGTTGAACCAGCGTAGTAAAGTCGTCCAATCCACTTCGATTGAAGCTAGTATTCATACATGGTACGAAGGCTTTTGGTTTGCAATTCTACAAGACGAATGTCGCTCAGTTGAATGCTAGCACTGATGGAAACAAGTGCGATCCTGCAGTCCTAGTGCAAATTTACCATCGTCTTTGTATGATTCAAAGGTTATTCCAGGTCAGTCACTCTCAACGCTTACCTTACTGGCAAAAAAAACGAGAATGGGGAGACATAAGTCTGTTTTCAGATAGCTGTAACATATTCGCCTTCGAACTTCGATTTCTCAATTCGCCAGCTGGTCTGCCTGCTGTGCAGGCTCCATCCTCTCGCCTAGAAACAATGCGCATTGATTACTCTGCAATTATTGCCATGTCTTTGACCGTACCGTCCTTCTCTGCTCCGTTCTTTGGCGGCACCACGGAAGAAAGGTGTAGTTACCATCACTAATTTTTTGTCATGTTATCCTGACTATGAAACTTGTACAGCCTGTCCCACGTAGGAATTGCACACAACAGCTACGACGTACCCCTCTTGACAGGATATCGTACAGCATGATATCAATATCCGTTAAGGGTGATATCGCAGCTCTCGTTTTTGCTAGCCGTCAGACGCTCTTGTCGACCACCTCGTTCTCAAAAAATGGTCTGGGGCCGTCTTGTTCATTCGCCATTGTCTATCCAGAAGGCTCGGACACCTGAATTATAGCGTTGCGATACTAAGTGGACGCAATTACCGATTTGCTCCGTCGTCATTTGGAATGGCGACATGCAATGGGCCAGCCACGATACCGTTCACATTGTGAAATAGCATACATAAGTATGTCCACAACTCGGTTCAATACAACTTGTTTTCGGACAATCGGGGACGATGAGATTTTTTCATCCCACGTGCGTGAGTACTATACTGTACCGAATTGGCTGGGTGATCTGTCTGGCCGTTAAATAGGCGATAACGTACCATGACAGAATCAATTCATCCTTCATCGGGAAAACCTTGTATGGTAATTGTAAGATTTTGAGGCTCACTTCTCATCAAAATGCCGCATTTACGCGCATTACAATTTTCAAGCCTGGGAGACGTCGTAGCCGTCGAAAGGTCATCAACCTTCTTTCTTTTAGTTCGGACAAAGTCTTTATAGGTTTGAATCATGAGCCAATCATGAGCTTGGCGATGATGTCCTGGAGAGTCGTCCCAAATCAATTGTTTTGATGTCTTTTGCTTTCCGTCTATGTAAGTGAACGGCACCATAATACCTTGTATGTGTCGTTCTATCGCATTGTCAGGAATGTTTAGTAACCGCTTCGGACAGAAGCAAAAATTTATTTTCATGGCTCTGATCAAGACTCCTCGGCATCGACCCGAAGGCTTCGAATCCACGTTGATGAACCGAAAAAGTTTTTGGCCGCTGCAGCTGACTGTGGTGTTCTCGTGGCGTTTCATCGATTTTAACAACTATTCGATCACAATTTTGTGATTTAAGGTTCCTTCAGAAGAAATTATTGATAGAAAACTCATTAATGCATTTCTGGGTCAGTGATGGTACCGCAAGTTTAAAATAACATACCGAGGAAAGGCGGCAAAGAAAACTAAAATCAGCCTTCTTACAGATTGTGAACCTTATCCTGAAGGGAGCGAAGCAAAGCGTATCGCACGACCGATGCGGACACTTTCCTCTTTTGGCACGGATGTTCTCTACCATCATTTGTCTTTCGTCGGTTTCACTGGTCCAACCACTAGTGATAACAGTACTTTTGAACGTTCAATCTCCGGAGCGTTATAGAAGCCTTTCTTGCTATCTGCGCAGAGTTTGGTATTCCAATGCTCTGCCTTTGATTTTCACAAGGATGATTGATTTCAAATAGCATTCTAGTTCTTGTGGAGGGAATAAAGCAACCGCACAGCCGATTAGCTCGAAGCTATCATACCGCTTTCTATCTAAAAGTGGGATTGCATTCCTCTGCGGCGATCGTCTTAAGTCAATGTTTCTCAGCCAGGAACGGTGATCAAAGTTTTTAGCGACGGGAGATATGTGTAGCTTATGATTTGTCTCTCTGGATGAGGTATTAAATAGACAGTTGCTGCAAGCACAATTCTCTAATGCGACATCATCTTGCATCATTACAGACGTAGACCTAGATGAGCTTGTTTCACATTGGTCGCTTAACATGGAGACACCCTTTGCCTTTCGCCTGGTTACAAACCGAACGTTACTCAGACGCACATCTGATTCTGGATCTCTGCGGATGTATCGAAATGAATCGGCAGGAACTGGAAAGTCTCATGTCATTAGTGCCCTGAAGATTTCCTTGACAAGAGATCTGAGCCCTTGATAAAAACAGTACCTGAATAGATCGGACATTGTGTTGGCCGCTTGTGCGACAGACGGACACCTAGATTACTTCATCCCTTTATCCATCCGCCAACCAAGATAACTCATCCCAAACCCTGCTTCGTATAAATTAGCTCACGGTGGGTAGGTAAGTAGATTTTTTGAATTTATCCTTTCGTGCCAACTTCGGGAAAGTGGAAGCAAGAGCAGATGTCTTTGAACGATTCCAACGTATGTGGTATTGTGATTAGTATTTTACATCGCTACGTAGGTTTGACATCTTCGTAGCAACTTGCTGTCGCTTCTTCGCGTTCCGAGGCAACCATACTGCGAACACACTTTCTGTTAATTGATACTGTGGCGGCCGCTGTGAGAATATCCACGATTTTTATCACCTAGCAATAGTTCATAGCTTATCGCTGCAGGTGGCACGAATACAAGCACTGCCCGACCATCGTGCCGCATTTGACAAGGTCTGACGCCTCTCTCTAGTGTACAGTTCCGAGCTTAACTCTCCTCAGCTGCTAGAACGTCTTCAACGCCAAGAGCAACAGTACCCTGGTGCCTATAAACATGAGCACATCACGACCTGGAGTATTTGCAATCTTGTACAAACGCGGATTTTCATCAGACCTTGGTTTAAGGATGACATCCTTTCGCAAGCTGAAACTACAGCGCAGGTGAGTATTAACTTATCTGGTAGGCTCTCCGTTGTTGACTAGAAGTATTTTAGCTCAGACTCAGACGGCTGATCCAAGTAGCCAAAGCTCTTGAGCATCTACACCGACATGGAGTCGTACATGGGCATTTACACCCAGTAAGCTTGTCAAACATCCAAAGGACAACACTGTCGTGGTCGCTGAACTTGGTCTAGGCAAATATTTTTATCACCCCCGGAGGTGATGCCACGATTGCAGATGTCTGCATCAACAAGTTTGCTCGTGCCTTGACACCGCAGGAGCGCAGGATACCATTAGACCCTTCGTCTGTGTACCAGGCTCCAGAGGCATTGGACCCTCGCCAGACGGACCTACAACCATCTTCGGATGTTTATGCTTTTTCCTCAATAGCATTTGCAGTGAGTCAATAATCACAACCTTGATTGTTCGCCTTCTACTAGCTAGTCCAGGTCATGACTGGAGACTCACCTTGGGATACGAGCTCGGTCAGATCAATCCAAAACTCAATCGAAGAGATTTCCCTCTTCGGAAACTTAAAGATCCCCAAGCCACCTGTCAAAGTCATTACGGACGACCTATGGCAAGTCCTCAAGAGGTGCTGGTCCTACAACCCAGAAGCCCGACCAAATATGCGAGACATAGTTTTTGATCTGGAGGATATCTTCCTCTACATGTAACCATGCTCGACACGAATATAACTCACTCTAACCCATGGAAAATCAAGGATTGGTCCAAGCTCGATACATGTGATCCTTCTGGATAAAGTTGAATACAAAGTGCATGAAGAACAATAAGCAGCATGACGACAACAAGGACAAACGTAACGACCGAAAGCGATGAGAGTCAGGTTTCCATAGCAAATTTCGAGGTTTGGTAAAGAGGAGGGAACAGTGAACGATGAGAGCAGAGCTCTGAGAGGTACGTAGGGACTGCGAAAGATGAGAGTGATAAGACGCAGGGATTTCGCTTTGACAACACAACATAAAGGATAGCACAGCGAAGCACTCATCTTGATTTTATGATCTACCCTGAGGAAAGACCCGCGAGCCTTTGTGCAAGGGCTTGCACCAACTGCGCCTCAACACCGAATTCACGGGCAAGCTCCACGAGGGCCATCTTGTCCTCGACATCACTTCCTGAGCTCGGAGTGGGAGGTAACACTGTTTTGAATTCGACGGTGTTGGAGACACGGTCGCATCCTTCATGGTTGCTAGGAGTTCGAGGTTCGGATTGTACTCTCAAACCTGGTCCACGGCCCAGAGGACAAGCAGGTGATGGGGAAGGTTCAAGGAATTCGCTGAATTTGGACAGCTGTTGAGCCGTAAACGCTATGTGGAATGGTGAGGACCAAGAAACACGTAATTGCGAGTCACGAACCATGGCAACTCAGAGCCGTCTTTACAAGCTCGGAAACAAGGTCCATAGAATATTCGTTGTCATTTCCGTTCTTAATTTTAGAGTCGACACGTGGAAGCAATATCTGCACAGCAGCTGGAGTGAAAGGTAAGACATGAGAAAAATCTCTAACGAGGAGCATTAGACTGACCATATGTAATATCTGCAAATCAAGATGACAGCGCATTAGACTGGATTTTCGCGGTACGTTGTAATCTGGGTAGGGTACTCACCGTACAAGGTGTCCCTCACGGTCGAGGACCAGAACACACGGCTATCGACATCAGAGGGGAATTTGCTCAGAATGCTTATCAACGAATGGAACGGTAAAGTTGGGGCCTTCAAAAAGTGAGACTACAAAGCAATACTGAGCTGCGACATAAAAGAGGTAAAAGAGCGCTCACGTCAGGTTCTCTAATGAGATGTAGAAGGCCGACCACCTCATTCTCCCCAATCAACCCTCCTTCCAGGGCGCTGATGACCTGATCACTATCCACTCCCGCAAGTGACGGACGAGATCCATCAAAAGAGCCTCGCCATGCGGGAAAGAGCTGTATTGAAAACTCCGGTCAGCCAGATGATACCGAAAACGGTTAAAGACGAAATTGAATGGATGGAAAAGAATTCGGACGATCCAGATTCGTCCTTGCGGGCAATTTTGTGACAAGAGCAAGACAAATCCAAATATCAGAAACGACGGAACAGGAAAGCCTGTGCGAATGGAAGATGCGACATAAACTGTCAGAGTCATGCCTTTACATGTATGGGAAGTGGCGTCTACCAGCTGCAAATAATGAAATTGGAGAACGAACTTGGACTGTGGACAGTGAGGAACGCGAGAAAAAAGTGAGAGGCAGGAGACGAGAGAAAACGCAGCAAGGGAGCACACGTGTATGCATGCGAGGTCGAATAAGCTGAGAGTAGCACGGTGGCGTGACAAGAGATGTCAACGTTCTCCACGGAGAAGCAGTGGGATCAAAGAAAGCCGGAGAAGACACGCTGGGACGGAGATTGCGCAGAAGAAAGACTCCAGACCGAGCAGGCCAAAAAAGGAAAAAGACCAAAAACAAGCAACTATGACTAGACAAAGAGAGGGGAAACTTACATCAGCCATCAGCTCTTCCTGGCCGCTTCTGGTGACAGTGACACCACGGGCCCTCCTACCCTTTCCTAATACACTGCCTCTTTCTCGTGGTTTACCGTGAGGAAACTCGCTTTGAGCCTCGCCACGCAGGATCCTGCCCGCAATAGCGACGTCCGCAACCTCAACGTAAGCGTGACTCATCGTCTTCCCTCGTTTATCAAGTAGAACGTGAACTCGTTCCAGGGGCTGCTGGAGCCATTTTTGGATCTGCGGCGGTGTAATGTCCTGATAGGTATGGATCAGAAACAAAAGACGAACGTCCACGCATGCAAATTGAGTAAAAAATTGGACAAGACAAGCACAGGGATACACGTACCCAAGGCACGTTGTCGATCCGAAGGACGACATTTTCATCGCACTTTCCTTTCCTTCCGTCACGTTCGCACGCTGTCGCGCCGTTCTGTCCGTCTGAGTCGATCTTCTCGCGGGATCCATTGAGGCGCTCCTCACATTTGGGTGTGCTCGCGCGTGCATTATCAATTCCCATTCCGAACTCGAAAGCGCTTTCAAGTCCATGCACGCGACCATTATTACTCTCAGGTGATGAGAAAAGGGGATCCATGAAGCTTCTGCCGGCGTCCCCATCAGGCGTCTTGCGCTCATCAGGAGACATAGTCGCAACGATCTTGGGGCCGTCGCCAGAAATCAATTTAAAGTCCGCGACCTTTGCGCGGCACACGGCGCATTCCATGTCCTTTTCACCGACTATATTGAGAGCACTTGTTAGACACGCTGAGCAGAGTGGGTGTCCGCAAGGGGCAAGAACGGCGAGGGTGCGCGGAGAGAGTGCAAGACAGACTGAACAGCCCGAGTCCTGGGCTGGATTCTTCTTAGTTTCAGCCATGACCATGGGCTTGGCTATCTCGAGATTTTTTGAGGGCACGATGTTTGATGGGGCGGGGATAGGGACCCAGGCAGGCCCGCCTGTATAACCATCGCGTGAATTCATTATACCGGGTGTAGAGACAGAAAGCTTTGAAGCAACGCCCCAAGGCTGGGGATGCGGAAGAAACTTGTTTTGTGCAGGTGCAAACACGTTAGAGTCATGGAATTGCTGTTGTGTATGGAAGTAGTTTTCAACGCTTTCCGTGATGCTGCCGGGAGCGTTGCCGTGGAATGGATCAGAAAACGGTGCCTGTGAATGAGGGAAAAATTGTTGCTGCTGCCCGTACGATGGGAGAAGAGGAAGATTATAGTTGTGATATCCGAATGTGTTCAAATTATCGAAAGTATTACTATTTTTTGAGTGGAAGCGCTGCTCCATCAAGGAGTCGTGGGTGATTTCTTGGTCATGAGTGTATTCAAAGTCGTTTTCAATGTCATTCTCGTCGATATCAAAGAGGTCAAGGGAGGTATCCTGATTAAGGCCAATGGTGAAGGTATGGTTCATGTTATTCGCATTATATCGTGACGGAGTCCACACCTGCAGAGAAAGGTCATTTACATGTAAAGTTTGAGGGAAAAGTATTTACTGGACCAAAAGCTTCCCTCCTCCGTGTCGCTGCTGGATCCGTGAGGCTGCCTTTTAGTTTGAGCTGCCTTGCGAGAGCACGGTTGGGGGGAGGTGTGGACATCACATTGACGTTCTGAGACTGGTTGAGGCGACGTGAGGCAAGAGGAGACGATGGCTGTGCAAGAGGGCGCGCGGGCGTACGAGTATTCGTGGGCGATGCAAAAGAACGAGTGATCGGAGAAGGAAGATGGGACTGGGCACGAGGTCTATTTAGTGGGGCAAACCTTGGACCCCTTTGATTCGATATTAGCGAAGGAGCCAGAAGAGCTGCAAACACATGAGACCTAAGAGAAATGGATGCACAGTCGACACAAACCTTCTTCAGTAGAGATGAATCCAGAGTCGTTAGCGGTGTCAGAGGCTGTTCGGTCGCTGGCTATATGCGCCTGATCAGACTATAAATCTGCTGTGACACAACGTGGCGCATACCTTCATCGTCACCAAAGTGGGAATCATCGTTCATCGATGAGACTTTGATGCCGTTCTCGTTAGCCCTTGAACGCCAATTTTCTGCGATGTCTGCAAGACTGTTGTCTTTGTTGTCCGCTCTCACGGATGGACTTGCAACATTTGGAGAGAAAGCAAGATGCCTGCTGGCTGGATCAGAGTCTGGAGTGTTGAGGGTGGAGGAGCCGCCCGAGGCCGAGGAGGTGAACGAGCGCAGGCTGAGTGGGGTGTAGGGGCTGGCGGGGGTGAGCGGGGACCTGTAGAAGGACTGGGACGACGAGTAGCGATGGCCTGTGCGCTGTGGAGGGAGACGCTGAGGAGTGACTGGCTGGCTCTTGTGCGACGAGCGGGCCATCGCGGGCGACGTCGGGACTGAATGGCACGGCATGACAACCACCACAACTGTCACCAACAGTCACAATAATTATCGATACGCGAAACGTCACAGTCACTCTTTTGACGCGTCCCGTCACGTGTGCGCATTCATTACGTGTCTATTGTATTTCACAAATGTGACCATCAATGCACAACAATGCTGCGCGGTCTCATTGATATTGATTGACAGCAATCATAAATTCCATGCGGACACTCACTCGGACGGGCGTCGCGAAAGAATTGGCCAACGATGACCGTGTCACAAACTCGGGTATTTAATGGTGCGTCATCTTGCGGATAAGGGACAGGGTAGATTCAATGAGCCGCGAGTGACAACTCGTGCTTTGGATTAGACACGATTATATTCGAATGCAGCAGTGCATGGCAGCTGCTCTTCACCTGATCACGGAGTATCTGCATGTATAATTTAAGAACTAAATACTGCTTTTCAAACCAGGTATCGTGCATTCTTCGATGAGCCATTACTCGAGTTAGATACGGTGACAGGTGTGCCCTTCTGTCTGTAACGCATCACAGTGTCTCCCGAATAAAATTGATCGTTAGCTAGGGAACCTGTCACTGTTTATGATAAAGTTCGTATCATCCTTCCTCTTTTCATACACTCCAAAACATTTTACGAGAACGAATACTGATCCAGTGCTGTCCACAAATTTTGCTATCCATGTGCTGTAATTAACCTCGGTCAACCCAGGGTTGTCGACACGAAATTTCGAAAGTGATCGGACGCGCCTCAGGAATCACAAGGACAATGCGACTCCTACCCTGTAGTCACTACCCCGGACATCAAAGGTGTCGGGGCATACGCGCAACTTAAATGCATGGACGACCGGCCATACGCCAAATTGGATCAAGTACAGAGACTAAGGTCGTTGTGAAACTCTCCGGAGAACACGAAAGAATGTTAGACAGAGGTCATAAGCAAACAAGGTGTTCATCTGATGTTCTCCCTTGTTTCTTTTGTTGTCGTAAAGAGCTTAAATCAACTGTCATCTGCTTCTAGTACTTATGGCGATATTGCAAGTAAAAGGGAACACACCCTCAACATGACCGAGGACTTCAGGGTTGTAAGACTCAATAAAGTACATTAGTAAGTCTCAAGGACTCGAGTGCAAGGTGGACTAATGAAATAGTATGTACGTCAGAATGGGCCGACAACCAAGATGAGGAACCAAGAAAGACGATAGTTGTATTGTATACAAAAGGTTAAGTGGAACCAAAAATGATCGATGGGGGTATCCATGCTGTAATGGTATCAGGGTTTCGAAGGTCAATGATCGGGTTCAGCGACGCGACAACTTGAATCGTTCATAAAATCCGATGGTGGTCGTTTTACAAGGACCCAGAGCATTGGCTTTTATGAGGCAGAGCTCACGCATTGCCAAGTCCCAAGGGAATCGACTCCAAGAGGTTGGTCCACGCGCGTTCTGCTGCAAATCGAAGACGAAAGCGTAAGAAGCCCGAAGGCGTGATATCAATGCTGTATCCGTGTGTACTTCCATATCGGCGGGAGTGGGATGGGAAGCGAAGCGTTTGGACAACTTTCGCAAGATATCCTGTCGAATCTCGATGGGAATTTTAGTGAAACTCTTGCCGTTATTATTAGCACGATAGGCTTTGTACTCTTGATGAACGATTTCTACGTGATTCTTGATTCTCAATAGATCTCCCTGCATCGCCTGGACAACCCGAGGGTCCCCGACTTTGGCAGCATTGACTGCATCCTCCCAAGGCTGTGCCAAATGGGAGTCAGCAACGACATCCAATGGGCCAAAGAGGCTCTTGTTCTCCATGTTGGCTAGAATTCTGTTCCGCTCCTCTCTGCTCGCGCTGTCTAAAACATCCATGATAAAGGCCCCCTTGATGTGCTGACTCCTTTTTCCGCGACGAGTCCAAGGTACATTGTCTTTTTCACTGTTGTACGACGTTGTTTTCTTATAATTGTCAGATTTCTCCTTCCAATGCACACGGCTATTGTGATACATTGCGAAATCTGATTTAAAGGTTCTCGGTCGAATTGTCAAGCCAGACTTCGCACCATCAAGGACTTTGCAGAATCTGAGCACCGTTCATCAATTACGACTTTTAAAAGCTTGATCAAAGATAAATTCACTTGTAAGCCAGCTTGACTGTGCGCGGGTGGCTGTAACCAAAATGATATACTGCATTATCATGCATGGTTGAGTATCTGCCAATGACGGAGGGGTCTCGAAGTGCACCAAGCAGATATGTCTGCACGGCGAGGGTCTTTTCTGCGGGTGATAAACTCGACGTTCGCGCTAGGAAATCAGAAACTTTTTCATTGTGGTCAGATGTGAAGCAGACATCCAGCCCATCTGGCTCCTTGGAGTACTTTTCATTAGCATTATTGAAATGTTCGACAATTTCGGGCGTCCATATGATTGTTGCAGTATCACCATCATAATCACCTTGATTGGATGAGTGAACACAGTCAAGGTATTGATCGCAGACAGTCATCGCACCTCCAGCTAGAAAGTCAAGTAACCTGCGATGACCTTGTATAGAACAGACAATAACATCCGTATAACTACGAAGCAGTGGATGTTCCACAGCCCGCACCTTTTTATGATATTCCGTCATATTGCAAGCAGAAGACGTAATACAGGGTAATGCATACCTTGCGGACATCGGTTGGTAGTTTACAAGGGTTTCTTGTAATCTTGTTTTTTACGAAATCTGAATAAAATATCTCCGATACAAGCTGAGCACGATAACTTACTAGTACCTCCCCAAGGACTATGTCGGTGAGCATGTCATGCTGCATTTGAAAATTTCGACGAGAACTTTTAATATGAATCTCATCAGGGCCTAAAACGTTGTAAGGGTCTGTACCAAAGTAAGGTCTGAAGGAGTCGTCCGGAACCGCAAGGACAGAAAACATACCAGGAACAACGAAGGCGATAGCACTTTGTGCTAGTTCGTAGCGATACTTGCAGGTTCTGTTATTGACTGCTCCTTTCACCGCCTGCTTCAGTTTCTCCCTGACAATCGGTGAATCTTGAGGTCGGAATCCAGCATCGAGGAGTACCAAGACAGTTTCTTCCAAACTCGAGGGGCAACCAGAGATCTGGTCAGCCCACCAAGCTTTGGAGCGTTCTTGGCCTATATCGTATTTCATGCCATCCTCGTCATCTTCATCATCATCTTCGTTTGAATAACTATTGAGCCCACGGGCCCTCGCTTCTCCGACGGCTTCTCGTGCTCTCCGAGAATGCAAAACGGCACCTACTCGTTCAACGGCAGTCCAAAGGTTGTACATGGCATCCGGTCCATCCCAGGTCGTTAGGACAGCTACGACTTCTTCAAGATTGGCTTTGAGTAGATTGACGAAGATGTAAGAGGGTACACCATTGTCGGAAAGGTTAATGATGGTTTCGGCAGATATTGCCGCGGGAGACCTCATATTGGACAAGCGAAGAATCTCAATGATGTGTAATGTCGGGTCCAGGGGGTCGTGGTGGCCAGACGGATATCTAATTTTCACTTGAGACTGACGAGCAATCACTTGGAGAGGTTCTTTTGAACTCGTTTCAGTGTTTTCAAGAGCCATACCCTGGGAAATGCAATGCGGTGAACACTCTTTTCGTAGTCGATGGTCATACCTTCAAACCTTTGAGCCGGAACTGGAACGCAACAGAATAGTTTTCAGGATCAATTGTTCTGCTGACGGCCAATGTGGTGGATCGATTGGCAGTTCCGCATCCATCAGTCATATCAGAACCCTCAGCGGAAACTGCGATCAGCTTTTAAAAGGAAAGAAAGAGAAACTCATAAATCAAAACTTGCCTACATCATCTTGGCAAGTGATGTTCTGCTCCTCGATAAGTGGGCCGGGCACCGAATTAGATAAACCGAGCGCAGTCCGAGCAGCCCACTTGGACATAGACTGTACCTCACGTTAGCTGGACCTTGAAACGGATTGAATGACGTGCCTGATTCTGGTTCTCAATGTAATCCAAAGGATTGTGATAGTTCAGGAAGCCTAAAAGCGACAATCCTGGAGAATGATTTGGTATAATTTTGCCATTGATCATCTTTTCATTAGTTTTGAAGAAAAACACGCTCCCTTCTTTAGCGTAAAATGCTCGAAACACGGATCCCCACAACACAAACGCCTTGCGAAAAAAGTTAACAAGGTTATTCTTAGCTGAGTGAAGAATTTGTCTGTCGGCGATCTTTATACGCAGGATGCTCGTGCTCCCAAATCGCCTAGAGAAGCGGCATGAAGGGCCCAGCATGCAACGATCTAGCTTGATTTTGTAAGAATTATCGTCACTTCTTTCTAACCTGCCCCGGAAATCGATTTTTCCACCATACCAGCCGGGCATTATCTCACTATGACCTAACCCAGAGTATGAATCTCGCGCCAAAGCCTGTTCTTCCTTATCGAGCTCTTCCCACGGTGACTAAACAAAAGAGAATGAGGATTATTAGAGCCTGCGAGTTTAACTCGTCGAAGGTTGTCACCGTCGCAGCAGCCTCTTGAGTGAAGGCAGGATCCTGAGGAGTGTCAGATACTGAATCCGGAAAGAAAACCCGTATGGTTTTCGAAGCAGATTCAACATTATTTCCCTGGAGCGACAATAGATGACTGGCCGTTATTTCTTCACAAGAGATCTTGTTAAGAGTAATCAACCGTGCCAATTCATAGAGGACTCCAGAACAGATGTTAGCCTGCTTTCGAACGAGTTCAGAGTATGCCTGGAATCCTAACTATCAGCGGAGCAGACCAAAAGGCACGAAATCGTGTCCGCACAATGATATAAGGTCGTGTAGGAGAATTTGAACTTGTAATATCCTCTTTGATTTGCCTTTTGGATGGCTGAACGTCCAAAAGAGATTGAGACAAATCCGAAGCTTCGTCGAGTTTTCGTTTTCGTATGCTTTCAAAGGACTGAGTAGTCAGAGTGGTGGATGACGGCGGTTCCGATGCACTTTGAGTCAAGGACTCTGATAGATAAAGGATCCAATCTCGGAAATATAGAAGATACATGTACGTAGAACTCACCAGGTTCCGTCGACTCCGCTTCCGCAACCAACAAAATGAGTGCACTTATATCTTCGCCATAATCGGTTTGCTGCAATGAAGTCACAGGTATACCAGGTCAAGGGAGTGAGTTGAAATTACCGTCTGCGAGGCAACTGAGTGGGCATCTTGGTCCAGATGTGAATTGGTGGAAGTTGTCAAGTGATTTAAACGACCCCGCACACCATAGTCCACAGTATCGCGTGGAGGGTTCTCCTGCCTTTGAGATCCGTGACTAGGCATAGAGCACTACTAGAGTCCCCGGAAGAGTTCTGGCGTGTACTTATTAGAGGAAGATGCGTGAAAACATGTTTCCGTTGTCGAAGTGAGCACTGAGCAGGATTCTAAAGTCATGTGACCTTGTGTAACCTAAAATAGACCACGTCGGAATCGAACCAGTTGGAATGTTTCTATAGCGGAGAACCGAATACACCTGGTTGGATGGACGATGTTGACTGCTCAGCGCTCTGAATAGAATAGTCGCAGTGATCCCCAAATGTCCTTCTCATGTCTTGTATTGAGAACAGGAGTATGTTTGTTGACAGCAGTGAAGTTCGACTGTATGCCATTGAATGACCGAGTTTGAACATTCTTTCTCTCCATAGGTAGACAATCCGTCTCCCCGCAATCTGACATTCCATAAGCTATCTGTAATATATCGACCACGTTGTCTGTATAAGTGTCTCGTGAATCAATTTCGTGCTAGAATACAGTAAACCTGTTGTCAGGCTAAAACGTGTGCTGTAATGTCGAATCACGAGCCTGCTTATGGCGTCCGCCAAATTGAAACAGCAGCAGTAACAGTATAACGTGGAGTGTTCTACACACCTAAGTGTCAACTTCAATTACTCGGTGCTCAAGCACCGATATATCAGCTAATGAATCTTAGATATAGGATCGTGCCTACATTATCTCATCCATATCGCCACTCTGTTCACGGCATAATGGGCGGAATGAATGGGTTCTGACTAAGTGGTTTTTGCGAGTCATCTCGCAGTTGTCAAAGTACATCAATGAATGGACACGGGTTCACCTCGCTAATGAATGGGTTTTTATTCATAACTTGTACGCAGTCTAAGACTAAAAGACCTGCTAACATGGCTCACGCCATGCAGATTGTCATCGGTTGCTTCTCCCATATCCATTTTGATAAACTCAAATCTGCGTCTGATTACAGTGGGAAGAAAAACCTGATCATGAGGCAACCGTGTGAGTCAACAAAAAAGAGAGAAGAGAGAAGAAGAAAAGAAAAAAGTTCAGATTTCCGTTCTTGACCCGTCTCGGTGGTTCCTTTCGCCAATGAAAGTATACCAAAGGAAACGAAGTCTGGGGCTTCAACGAGACGCGGCTCTCCGAGTGTGAAGCTATCATCATTCTAAGAACCATAGAGCAGACAACATACCGAATGAAAAATCCTGTAATATCTTGGTTAACGTTTTGGGTTGAGAAGAACGGTGTTGACGTCTCAAATGAAGATAAGGCAAGCTCCAACCTCCAAATAGGAAGGTATCGTCAAAGTTGGGCGCAGTGCGCAGTCGTACCCGCGCATTGCCAGCTAGGGTCTCATTCAGCTTCGGTGCCGTGTGACCAAGGTGTGACTGGGTCGTGATTTTCACCAACACTGCTCGTCATTCGATTGGCTCGTCATTTACATTCCTTCCATCGTTGTCCCTGTACATGCAAGTACTTAGCCCAGTCGACGTCTTGACAACGAGATTTTACGTAGCCAATATCGCGTTTCGGGGAAATGCTATGTTACATACGTCATGAGTACCATCCATATGCATGCGTGCTGCGTGCTGCGACTGCGGTGCTGCGACTGCGTGCTGCGTCAATCTACCAACACGATCTGCCAAAGTATACTTGGTACGAGATCCGGGCTATTCACACGTAGACCTCGCCGGGTTATCTACTCCTCAGAGACTTAGTCTCCTCTACATAGCCACAACTCTTAAAATCAGAACAGTTGACTGGCCAGCAATGCAATCGTAATAAACCATTCAACTGACCATATTACTCCAGCTGTGGTTGCCTCATTTTACTGGATTTACTTCCGCCTCCTATACGAATGCTTCTCAATGCTGGTTCTGAACTAAGCCACCGTTGACCTTGGGCGGATTACACAAGTTGACATCTTCATTCATCTCACTCGACGGTCTACATACACGCAATTCAAATATTCAAGACATTGACATCGCTGACCTAAAGCTTGGCTAAGCTAACAGAGATTCCTTCAAATTGTTAGAAGAGTTAACGTTGCATTGATCCATTCTACTCGAGCCTGCTCGATTGGTATTGCTTGGCTTGATCCTGCTTGTATCGGCTCGACGGACTTTTCACTGGCATAAACCCCATCACGGCAAAAGCGGGACGACGATTCACACACCACGGGAGGTCGAGGCACACCCCGGAACACAGATCTAGACAACACTCCAGGAACACGGGAGTAAATATCCACCTTGTGCAAACTGCGACCGTGATGTGACCTTGTCCTGTTGTCCTACATGCAAAAGACAAATCTGCGATGAATATATGTACACAATACGACATGATTTGTGACCAAATGTACTGACAATAGGTGTTTAGAGACTGCTTTACCCCCGCCCTTTCAGCTCTGTAAACAGACATCGTTACATATTCAAGCATTTTCATAACGATAGGCCCCTTCGAATTCCGCTTGTTTAGTTGTTTCGTGTGATATCTGTGATGCCGAGCTTGCCGTAGATTCTTGAAAATAAACACGGCTATTCCTATCTGTAATTTCTCCCTCTGAGATGTCTGCAAGTAGCAAGTAGCTCGAGTGGAACTCGTACGAGACATCGTGACTTTATCATTCAATGAAAACGGTATGTCCTCATTCCTTCCTCCACTCGAAGGTCAGTCATTATCAATGAAGTTCAAAACCCAAACTCTCCCTCGATGGATTACTGGGGTCTTGATATTGTGTATTGATACTTCTTAGACGAGTACAAGTCGTAAATCAATTTCTCGAGCTCGCCTAGAGGGAGAATTTACAGATACTTAGGAGTAGCTTGTCACCTCTGCAGCAAACTCGGCTTGAGCTCGGGATATCACACCAAACAACTAAACAAGCGGAATTCGAGGCCTATCGGCTGTATCATAATCCGACATCACTGATCTATTCATTTGTAACCCTGCCGTAGTAGCCGTGGATACTAAAACTCACACAGCTGACCAGCAAGTTGCAAAACACCACGACACCTCCTGTGTTTGCCTCATTAGCTGGATTGACCTCTGCCTCCTATACGGACCCTCAAGATGGTTCAATGCTGGTTCTTTGATAATGATGATAATGACTGTACTGAGCTCCCGTGGATTTTCGGGATTGACATTTTCACTCGCTGTCAAATCGACTGTATGGACTTTAAAAATAGAATTTTATTTCCACAAATTTATGGCGATTATCTCTCGCTCTTTTGAGCGTCTTACCCCTGGATCTTGATCATGAAAATATGTAGGCCGAAGCGCTGCGAAACGCTCGTACTTATGGGCGGCATCCACAGCTATTATCACATGTCGAGTCTTATTTGACTAGTTCTAGGCCTAAACTCCCTCGGCTCCTATAGTTGTATGGCGGCCATTCCCGCGCATCATAATGGAGCTGCGCAATGGAATGTCGTTCCTTATAAAGGGGTTGCTCAAACGCGATTATAGATGTATCCTTCTGCTCAGGATGATTGTGTCTACTGTTCTACTTTTCTTTGCGATTTGTCTTCCAGCATTTGCATCCCCACACAAGAAAGGCATTCTAATCGTTGCTCCGCCGAGACCGACATACACGGGTATTCTCCAGATCCCAGGTGAAATTACTAACTTCAATTGAATGAACCACTGACTAATTATGATCCCAGACCGTTCTCACCCTTTTGTTGCCCCAAAGAGCAAAGATCTCCGTGGACCATGCCGTGAGTAGCTTTCATGTTCAACCAACAACAACTCTCATTCTTTTTCAGCGGGATTAAATACATTAGCTAACCACGGGTATATCCCACGAAAGTCAGTGAACAGGAAAAATACCAATCCTCAGCCAGACTTATTCTGACATCATCATATTCTTAGTGGCGTAGCTTCTTTTGAACAGATTGTCGAAGCTGCTACTCTTGCTTTCAACATGGATTACGATCTTGCGTCCGGGTTGACTGCTTTTGGAATGGTGAGGAGCTTTGTCCATGCGATATTGGGGTAAACAAACAACTTAAACTTTTACTTATAGCTGGCAAGGGGGAATGCTTTTACCGATCAATTATCTATTGGCTTAGATACAAAGCTAATCCCCCCGCTTCCCGGCGAAATTGATGGAAATATGACTCGGGGATTGGCTGCCCATGGCCGTTTCGAAGGTATGCCTCATTTACTCGTTCTTGATGATTGTAATCTATAATCTATCTGAAGGTGATGTTTCAATGACACGCCAAGATTTTGCTATTGGCGATAATATCCATTTTCAGCCTGATCTGTTTGCCGAGGTTCGTGCATTGTTACCTGACTGTCGAATCTCTTCATATGGTATTAAATTCATCACGCTTTCAAGCTTCTCGAAATTGTTGCTCAGGTTGGCAATGATTCTGAGGTGACTGGTCCGAAAAGCATCGTCAACGTGGAAGCGTTGTCTCAGTTCAAGTTAAAACGATTCCTAGAGAGCCAAGACCAAAATGTCGATGTAAGGATACTTGCTCACAACTATGCTGCCCGGTTTTTTTAAAACTATGACCAGCTTCAATACCATATCGGGAGATTCCTTCTGAGCTACGGCGAGACTGGGTTTACACTCAATTTCTTTGCTAATGGTAAGCTGGTTTGACCGTATCTTGCATGTAGTAGGACTGCAAATCAATCTACTAGGAACTGATGGGACCCTCTCTGTTCCTGCAATGACTTCAATCTTCCGTGATCAGACGTTTGCTCCCAATTGGTTCAGGCGTTCTTCACCTGGCACAATTGATATCATTGGATTATCTGCAGGAGAAGTCTTGGATGCTAATCCTGTACCCCCTGGTGCAAATGCTCCGAATGGAACATACATCACAGATTCAGGTCCTTTTGGCGTAAGTGCAACTTATTCTTTATTGGTTCAGGGTTTTAAAGCACTTTCTCAGAATTGCGCCTTGTACGACAACTTGGCGGCTGATAATCTCCCAGGTGTTCTTCTCAACACCACAGGCCTCCTGAAACAAAATGTTGATTTCTTGCTGAATGCCATCCACAATCTCTTTCCTACTTGTCCCCCTGCTGTCCCACATGGTGCAGCTAATGTTTAGTTGTACCATTGGCAAATACTCCATTTTATTCCCCTTTCCTCTTTCATTTGCCTTGGAGCTTGAACAGTTTGCCACATAGATATGTGCTTTACATGCATTCTTAAGTTCATACAAATTCAAAATGGATTCTCATTATTGCTGCAAGTGTGGAGTTTTGTTATGCAGGTGGTCAATTTATTAGTTGGTTTGTGGCCAATAAACAGATGCCTTGTCAAACATGCCTATGTGTAGATAGAATATACTCAGTTAATGTGATAAACAACTGATTTTTTTCTATGTACCTATAGACAGAATATACTATACTAGGTATTAGATGGGAAATTTGGAGATGTGTAAGTATATGCACCTCAGTTGATGTGGTATAAACAACTGAGGTGCCTGGTATCTGTATTCAATCAGTATCCCCTGGAAATATACAGTTCCTTTTCTCCTCAACCTCTGTGGCATACTACATGTGACAATCACATGTGTGATGAAGGAGATGACTAGCAATACTGGCAAAAGTTAATATGACATCATTATTGTGTCATCAAGATTGTATGTTTCATTATGAACAATGTTTTTCAAATTTCTTTTATGTTATCAATTTATTCACATTCAAAAGAATCTCCATCAGGTTCCATTTGTCTTTTAACTATGATCAGTTAAAAACCCATTGATCACCTGGAGTCAAATTATCTTCGATTCTTGACTCCAAGTGAGAATTATGTTTTGTTCCATTTCTCAAAATTATCTTCAATTCTTGACTCCAGTTGACTGTATTTATATCACTTGAATGTGTTCTGTTCTGCAATATGCTGTGACAGGTTATGGGCCCTGCCGCCATGAATGATATTACAGTTTCCAACAACTATCACATATGAGCAGACAATATGAAGTCTGCCCTACAGGCAAAAGGATTATGGGGAGTAGTCTCTGGATGCCAATCTTGCCCTCCCAAACTACCCACTGAATTCTCTGATCTGATGGCTTTGTCCTGTTCCATGAGTGATGAACATTTTGATACTCCATATAAGGAAGGTGACAACCTAATGAAAGCCATGCAGTCAAAAGAATTCATGATTTGGGAACATGTGCACAATAAATATGAGTGTTGGCTTATTAAAGACAACTCCACCATTGAACTGATTTGAGCTGCGATTGAATATACTCAATGCAAGGCTTTTATTGACTGTCAGAGCTCAAAAATGATCTGGGATCAGCTGCAAAAGAACTACATCGACCAACAAAGTGGAATCAATGTCCACTACTACTACCAGCAAATGTATGCAAAAAGATGGGATGGAAACTCACCCTTGACTGATCACCTTGGGTTCTATATGAATATCCATTGCTGCTTTATCAAAGCTGGTCATAACATTGACAATTTTACCATCTTGAATGCTATGCTTCTTTTGCTGCCTGAAACCTCAACTTGGGAGGTTATTAAGCAAGGCTTATTGCTTCAGAGCACATTCTTAATGCTTAAAATGGTCACTACTGAACTAATATTCCTCTATGACAGACTCACTCTCGAAGATTCTGCTACGAGTAAAACTTTGGCTTTTGTCTCAAATATAGATCATAATTCAAGTGGGAGTTAGGCATAACAATAAACATACAAAGAAGAAGAATAACTGACCCAAACACAAACCAAAACCCAATGATATTTACTACAATTGTGGCAAAAAAGGTCATTGGTAACCTAAGTGTCCCAAATTGAACAAGTCTTGATCTATTGGAAATGCGAATTTGTCTCTTACCTATGATAAAGAAAACTCACATGAAGTTGGTAAACTTCTGATGGCCACCAATAGTGGTATGCCTACTGGCCTTCTTCTTAACAGCACTGCATCCTGCCATATGACAGCGGAACAATCGTATTTCACTAACTACCAGGAAGTTGGTCATCAGCACATCTCTATTGGTGGTATGAACACCTTACTTGTGGCTAGAAAGGGAACCATTACCTTTAGGACTTGTTTGCCTGATGGTGTGATTGATGTACAACTCTACAACATCCTACACATTCCTAAATTGGGTGCCAACTTGATTAGCTTGGGTTCTTTGCAACAGGCTGGAGCCACTATCAAAGGACTTACCTTTAGAATAGCTCTTGCTTGGAGCAGAAAAGAATTTCTTCATGCCAACTTAATAGGAACTCACAGCACTCTCTATAGAATTGTCATTATAACTATGGGCATTGATAATAACCAAGTCACTTACATTGCCAGTCAATCCACTATGCAGCTGTGGCATCAATGACCTGGTCACATTAGCCAATGCACAATCAAATCTATAGTAGATCAAAATCTTGTGACTGGAGTCAATATTAAACTACCTCATGAATTTGATTGCCTTTGCAGCGGTTGCGCAGAGAGCAAATCTATTTGTCTGCCTCTCCCTGATACAAGCCAAACTCAGTATGATAAAAACAAACTTCTGGTTATGGATCTTACTAGTCCTATGAGTGTGACTACTTGGGATGGCAAATGTTATGCTCTTGTGATAGTAGAAGTGAGTCAACATTATCCAACTGGCTTGCTTCTGCAAAATAAGAACAAAGTTTATTTGACTGTATGAGATAACATTGCCCAATACAAATGTGAAGGCAGTAAACTTGTAAAAATTCTCAGAACCAACGATGGCACCAAATTTGTAAATTCATTGATGAGAGACTTCTGCAAGCAAAACAGAATAATTCATCAAACTATGAACTCCTATTGCCCTCAGCAAAATGGCATTGCTTAGAGGACAATTGCCATTGTAATAGAGATGGTCAGAAGTATGTTGCACACCTCCAAAATAGACCTACATTGTTGGGGTGAGGTGTTTTTATATGCTGTTTATCTGCATTTCATCACACCTTCTTCTGCCCTTCAGGAGAAGATTTAATATACCAAATAGTATAAACAAAAGCTTGATCTATCTCATATTAGGATTTTTGGTTCAATGGAATGAGTACACATGCCTAAGGAGGTTTGCCAAGGAAAACTGGAGTCATGTGCTGTAAGAGTGAGAATGTTGGGATGGTGGATAGACAAAACAAAAAGTAACAAGTTGGAGGACTTGGAGAATGGCAGGCTTATAGCATCAAGAGATGTTGAGTTTTATGAGGATAACACACCTAGTGAGTTGGCTCATCTGGATCCTAGGCTCACCAGTTCGACTCCAGAAGAGATCAATAAATTCATTAATACTGCTGTTTATCCTGAGTCTAACAAAGTGCTCAAAATTACAATTTCTAGACCTTCCTCCAAATCTGAAGTTGAAAAACAATTAGTGGATGAAAATCTCCCAGATGATGATGTTGACAACAATAGCTCCATTGGAGATTTGCAATATCCAACTAATGTACTTGTGCCCTCTACACCACCTTGTAATGCTACTCCAACAGTACTCCCAGCACCTTGCAAAAACACCAAATGGACATATCTGCCTAGATGTGAACTATAGACACGCACAAAACATCTTCCAATCAGATATCAACAAGACCATGTTGATAATGGTGACAAACTCATCAATCACATGGCCTTTGTTGCCAATTTGCATTCCCATGTCAAAGAAGCTTTGAAATCCCCACAGTCTATTGACTGGCAGAAAGCCATTGATGTTGAATCCAACTGCTTTGCAAAAAGGTGTTTAAAGAAGTCAAGAACTTACCTCCTGGCAAAAGAGCTGTAGGAAGTAAGATTATTTTGAAGGAAAAACTTGATGAAAATGGAAATCACTCAAAATACACAGCATGCATTGTTGCACAAGGCTTTTCACAAATTCCTGGTATTGATTATAACAATACATTTTACTCTGTTGCAAAATTCACTATATTACATGTATTTCTTGCTTTAGCTGCATCCCTTAATCTTGAAGTGCATCAAATCGATGTAATCAGAGCATACCTAGGAGGAAATCTTGACAAAAAAATATACATGAAGGCTCCCAATGGATTAGGAAAAACCAAATACTAGAAACTACTTAAAGCCATATATGGCCTCAAACAGGCAGGTTGTAAGTGGAAGAGAAAGTTATATGATGTGCTCATGAGTTTAGGTTTTGAACACTCTTGTGCTGATGACTGTCTCTATATTTTGTGCTCAAAAGGACAAATTACACTGATTGTTCTGATCTATGTCAACAACATGGCAATATCCAGTAAAAACTTTTGCAAAATCATCTCTTTTAAACAGAGTGTGAACAAACGGTTTTACATTACTGACTTGGGTGAAATACACTAATTTTTAGGCCTCCAAATCACAAGGGACCGACTAAATTGAATCATCTACCTCAACCAATCAATTTATATTGATTCCATTTTTGACCAATTCGGCATGAACTTCTGTCACTCAGTCGCTACGCTGCTCTAATTATAATTTGTTGCAAATGCAATTTCCTCATTCCAAGAAAAATCAAGAAGGTTACAAAGCCTATGCAAACAGACTTAATTATCTTGCTATACAGACTTATACAGACATCCAGTTTTTGATCAGTCTACTAGCACAATTGTTTGACAACTCTGGCATTTCTCATCTCAGCGGTTGCAAATGTGTCCTGCAATATCTAAAGAGAACTAAAGCTTATAGTCTAAAGTTAGGTGGGCTGAAAAAGGACAAAGTTTCACTTGTAGGCTGAAGCAACACTAACTGGGTGCTGGATTAGTATGACAGTCAATCTGTCAGCAGATAGTGTTATGACATCAATGGCAGCCTTGTTTAGGTTTTCAAAGAAACAATTAGTCACTGCAACCTCTACAGTCAAAGCAGATTACATTGCATCAGCCAATGCAACACAAAAAGCCATTTGGCTTTGAAACCTCTTAAAAGATCTAAACTTTGAACAACTTGAAGCTACAATCATTTATACGGATAATACTGGAAGCATTGCTCTGTCCAAAAATCCAGTTGGACATTCATGCACCAAACACATCAATATCTGCTTCCATTTTATTTGCAAGCACATTAAATGCAGGAACATAAAGCTTCAATATATTTTGACTTGTGACATGATAGCGGATACTCTCACAAAAGCATTGCCCAAGGAGATCTTCAAAAAACATTGTACTAATCTAGGTGTAATTTTGCCTCCTATGCCATCAAGTGGGAGTGATGAAGGAGATGACTAGCAATACTGGCAAAAGTTAACATGACATTATTATTGTGTCATTGAGATTGTATGTTTTATTATGATTGATGTTTTTCAAATTTCTTTTATGTTATCAATTTATTTACATTCAAAAGAATCTCCACCAGGTTCTATTTGTCTTATAACTATGATCAGTTAAAAACTCATTGATCACCTGGAGTCAAATCATTTTTGGTTCTTGACTTCAGGTGAGAATTATGTTTTGTTCCATTTTCTACATTTACTTAAAATTATCTTTGATTCTTGACTCCAAATCACTTGAATATATTCCATTCTACAATATGCTGCAACTATGTGAATAGCACATACTCTGCAGTCTTCTTCATCTAACATTTCTCCAGACTTGGAGTATGCATGTTGGCAATAACAACACTACTATGTTTTGCAGGAGTAGCTGTCTTGAGTACATAAGTAAAGCAAAGAGAGGTTCTGGAGCTGAGAAGGTGAGTGTCAGGGAACAAGTTCTTAGACCGTCCACTCTAGCCTTGCTTAGTCTGTGTTGATGTTGGCACCCCTATCTAGCCACCATCCAGACCACTCCAGCCCTATCTAGCTCCCTCCCTGTCTTGGCATCATCATCTGACAAATTAGCTGGTCTTTAGACCCACTCTACTTGTTGGCAGGCCTTTATGCCATTGGCTGGCTTACTCTGATTATTGCTTACTCATTAGTGCTTAGTATATACCAGCCCTATTAGTCAATATATTGTAGTCATAGTGTGTCCAATGTAGTATATAAATAAGACTAGGAGATGAAACATTCCCAGTCCTAGCAATAGCATTGCTTCTGGGTCTATACACTAGCTTGACTGTAAGCTCCTCAGTGATGACCTTGTCCTTTGCCCTTGCCCTCCTGCTCTGCCCCTTGCTGGTGGCTTGTTCTCTTGCCTGCCAGCTGCCTGCTGCTGTGCCCACTTGATGCTTGCTCTCTCCTACTGGTGGGCTTGAGTGGTCAAAGCTTTGGCTTGGCTGTTTCCACGATGGAGCATCCCCTTACAGTGAGCTCTGGGGCCTCTGGAGCCTGAGCCAAGACTGTAGAGTTGTGTGGTTGAGCAAATGGAGCACAGGCCTGAAACAGGGTGGCAGGGTTTTAGGCCAAAGGATGATGGGTATTAGGGCTGGCAGCTGCAGGTCTTGATTGAGGTGGTGTCAGGTACTGATGGCAGATGTCAGTTCTTGATGAATTGTTAATGTGAGGAATAAGCTGGCCCAGTTGCTGAGATCAGTAGCAGTGCATAGTGCAGCTGAACTAGCAGTTCCTGAGGAGAAAGACTGTGTGAAAATTAGTGCCCAGACCTGAGAATCAGAAGTGAGTGCCAGAGGTGGTAGATAGCTGGTGCAGAGTATGTAGGTTGTGACATCACTCCATCTTCAGCATCAAGAACCTGTGAAATGTGCAGTATTTGGCTCAGGCTGCATTGCAAAGTTGAAGCCTTTCTGTAACAGTACATAAGCTTAATAGTATGGTTACATAGTCATGCATATCATCACACAGGTTAAGATTAAATAAGCAGTTCTTATTACACCTATAGTCAGAATCCCAGAATTGGTCTGGTTCTATTGGCATGATAAGATGCTCTGAACTTGAGATTGTAACCTCATTATTTTTTTTTTGAACCATCCAATAGGATATCTGCTTTTTGCCTTATGCATTCTGGGATGTGTATCAGCTAATGCAACCATCAAGCTTCTCACTTCTTCAAGTTGTCCAATCACCGCCATGAATGTATGCAGCCATATGCATTTTTGAGTAGATTCATATGCTGCTATGTATTCTGCCTTGCAGGATGAGGTCACCATAATTTTCTGTTTTCTGACTGACCAAGAAATTGCACCTGTGCCCAGATACCACAAATATCCACTGGTGCTCCTTCTTGTGTCTAAGCAACTTGCCCAGTCAGCATCAGTGGATCTGTGCAATTGACAAGCCTCCAGCTTTAGTTTCATGTTCTTCATGCCTTTGAAGTACCTAACAAGATGGATAGCAGTATTCCAGTGTAATTTATCATAGTTGTCAAGGAATTGTGACAACTGTTGAATAACATATGCAATATCTGAGTGGGTGGTGATAGCAAGCAGCCAAATATTGGACAAGCCTGTAGATCCTGATCTTCTTTAGTAAATCAAGTTCTTTCTGATACCCTTGCTTCTATTTTTCTGCATCTGGACCTGCCTGTGCTTCCTCCCAGGTGTTTGGTTTTTTGTTGCTATTTAATAGTAATGGGTCAATGTCATTTGGTTGAAATAAAGCTGTAAGTGGGTGCTTGATCTCCCATGGGTGTCTGACAATTGTTCTTAGTTCCTGAATTTGTGGGGCTTCCTCCTTGTTATCCTTTTCTACAATAGCTGATTTTTCTGCTTTCAACTCCTTCACTCTTGGTCCACTCTCCCTGTTAGGCTGCCCAATGACTTGTTGGGGAAGGCAGGCATCCTGGTGGGATGTGCAGCAAGCTTAAGGCAAGTTGGATCACATGTTTTAACCTGTGATTTTGGTGGGATGTTTTGAGGAGCATTCTCCAGTGGTTTTACTATAGTTGTCAGGTAGGGGAGTAACAGCTGGAAAGTTATACTGCATTCCAGTGGCAAAGCTCTGTAGGGTGCCTTGTATGTGCTGAACCAAGTAGGGGCTCATTAATGTCATCTGTGGTCAGGCCTGCAAAGCCTATTGGCATGGATATAGTAATGTTGAGGGTCTGAAGCTTTCCAAGGTCCCCATCCTCAACTAAGTAGACCTTCCCTTGTGGGCCTGTGAGCTGCATATAGACCTTTCCTCCACTGGCAGTACTCTTGCTCTTTTCTGTCTGTGTATTTGGTGCTGGATTGGCACACATGCTGCATTTCTTGCTGCTTCAAAGCCTTGTTTTGCCAAAGCTCCATCCAGATATGCACAGTAGGGTGTTTCATGTCTTCTGCAAGATCTACTGTGCACTGCACAAGTTGTACAGAACTTTGTGCCAGCATAGCAAGTATGTCCTAGTAGCCATGGTTTCTAAGAGTGCCAGTGTCCTTTTGCTGTGGCAGCTTATGCAATGTCTATAGATAGGCTAGTATTAGATGACTTCAAGCTTTTAAGGTTTTGCATGGTCTCCATTAGCTTGCATATATTGTTGGAGGTGTAGGAGGTGGCTTTTGTGGCATCAGCAAGGCCTCTGGAGACTTGGGCCTGGATGGGCTCATACTGTGGGCTGCTCAGGCTGTTCAGCAGTATAATGCATTTGAACAGGTTTTTGTCTAGAGATTGAATTGCAAAGATGCAGTATACCATGTTGCAGATCTTTTGTGTGGTAACAGTGAGCAGTTCACTAGGAGAGCACTGGATTTGTAGGACTTCTTGTATCAGAGTGATCATGCAGACTGGTCCTTCTCCTTCTGCCCTCAACTTGACTTTTTCATAGACTGGCAGCAGTCTTTGCATCATGTAATCCCTCATCCTCTGAGTCATCAAGAGCTGTCAGGAATCACAGCATGTGCAAGATTGTCATTGGACACCCAGTTTTGATATGCCACAGGTTTGGTTAGGGAACTAGGATGAGAGATGGGGGCAGTTGCATCAGTGGTCAACATCTTAGAATCAACTGGCATGAGCGAGGTATAGCAGAAAAGCAAAAAATATCTTGTTATCCTCCAAAGAATAACAATAAGTGTATTTCCAGTTTTGCAATGACAATGTTTTCTCTGACAAGAGGAAGAACAAGAGAGATAGTCCCAAATGGTGTCAACAAGACAAAGAAGAATGTTCCAAGGCAAGCAGCAGTACTAACAAGTAGCCTGCTCACAATAGGCCCATAACCTATTGGAACTAGAGCATATAGCAGCAAGTCTAGTGGTGTGACCAACACCTGGACAGATAACATGTAAGTATGATGTCCTCAGAACATGTAAACAGAACTGAGGGTGCAGTGGCTGAAGGTACATATATATGTGTGTAAGTTCAACAAAGCAAGTCTGTGGCCATATGGCCATATTGGTCCTGGTGATTGTATTTGTGGTACTCCTCTATGTCATCACATTGATCACAATCTAACATACACATGCTCTGATATGATGAATATATTAACAACACAAATATTCCTAGATCTTGAATCCACCGTGCTTGCAATGGCCCATACTCAACAGTTGAGATGGGGGGGGAGGTTAGTCATGACCAGTTCCTGTTATGAGGAGTGCTGGTGGAGGCCTATTGCTGGTTGGGGTAGTGCTACATTCTAGTACTACAGGCTCATCTACATAGCAGAGAGTGTTTTGGTAGCTGGTGTCATCATTGGTTCAGCCATGGTTTGGGAAGAACTAGCTGTCTGACCCCCAGGTGTAAAAGACACTAAACTAAGAACTGATTGGGGCATGGTGGTGAGCAAAGAGACCAATGTTATTATGGGCAGCAGGTTGATCAAAGAGTCTTCTTGCAGAGTTCAGGGATTGGATCCTTTTTCCTCTTTAATTTGTCTTGGAGCTTGGAGTGTTTGCAACATAGATATGTCCAACTTCCTGAGCCCTTCCCATTTCCATGCACCCTTTGTTCATGTATTAGCTAACAAATTTAAAATGGATTCTCTTCATTGCTGCCAGTGTGGAGTTGTGTCATGCAAGTGGAGCCAGAGTTGGTATCAATAAACGCCTTGTCGAACATGCCTATGTCAGTCCTATATGCCGACGTGCTCGGAATATCTTGAGGGACTTGCGACACCGCCGAAGGCCACGCATGTTACTTGTAGACATGTGCCATCATAGAGACAAGCCGAACGGCAGCGGATGGACCAGGACTCTTTTTTGACACATGCCACACGACACCTAACAGGTTGACAGTGAGCGCCCTGAGGTTGCTTGACGTCGATGACGCTTCGCGGTAGATCTCAAAAAAGTCTGAGTTAAAAAACTGATGTACAAAATGATGTTCGTAGAGTACAGTGGATGGAAGTAGGAAAGATAATTTAGATATTATATACAATATGCCAATGTTCCCAAAGGAATTAGAAGTACAAGTCCGTGAGAGGAATCAGAGTACGTTCGCACGTCTGGGTGTGATGATAGAATGTTTGTCACCAGAACCGATGCAGCTGAAGGCGTTGCTACGGGATGGTCCGAGAGAAGGTCCATGAACAAAGGAAAAGGATTCAGGAATAGCCTTGCCAACGACACTAGATAGCTGGAGATCCTGGCAGAATTCTTGGAGACGCTTCGTTGCCTCTAGACGTTCTTCTGCTTCCTCAGCATCGGATACAGAGTGATCGTTCGCTGTCACAGAAACATCGATTCGAGTCAACTTTTTGTAGAATTCGGGACCACGCTCGACGCGCAAGCTAAGGAAATCTTCGAGTGCGGAGCAGACGTCCACAACATCATCTTCGTAGCATTGCATCGACAGACTCTCGATAGGAGAACCTGCAAGGTTCGACATGGTATCAACAACACTGTCGACCGGGAAGAACGGGGAGATGTGCAATTTGCGCAGGCGCGGAAGAGGCGTGGCAGCCGGGATGGCAAACACTGTGTCTGAGACTGACGTTGTGAGAGAAAACTCGTCGACAGTCGGACCGACGGCCGCCATGATACGCTCCGTACAAAGTCGATTGAATTCCTCAGTTTCGTGGTAGCAGCTACCAAGATCAAGAACCTCTAATCGACAGGCGACAGGAATAGTTGTCCAGCGATTGTCTCCGAGATGAGTGTCGCGGATCGTGAGTTTTTTAAGAGTGGGGATGTGCAGCAAAGAGGGCAACGAGAGTTCCGAACCGATGGTGGGGTGATCGGGGATGTCGTCGTCGCCCAGCACGAGAGGAACGTATGGGTACACTCCTTCGAGCTCCGGTGCATGCAATTTTGAGCGGGTGATTCTATCGAGCGACAGTTGCTCAAGGCTAGGTGTCGTTGCAGCGATAGAGACAACAAGTCGTTCACTCCTGAGATGATCATCAGTCTGATAGAAAAGGGCAAGAGGCTCTTTTGGACATACAAAGGAAGATGTCCCTCATCGCCGCAATTCGCGATCGTCAGAATTCTCAAGTCTTGCAAGTATGCAAAGGGTGTGATCACGCTCTTGTCCAATGAACCAGCCATTCGTAACGCGAGCTTGTTGAGTCGGGGAGAGGCGATGAGAATAGAAAGAACGGCTTCCGACGCAGCCCGAGGATGTGCAAGAGGTTCGTCGTTCGAGGTGCACAGATCGAGCTCTCGAATGTTGCGGCAATAGGTGCGTGGAACATGTTCGAGGAAGCGCTGGAGCCGATCTAAAGAGTGGAGATTGACGCTCTGAAGCCAAGGGTCAGTATAACAGCGACGGGCGCCTGTGGCTGACGACAGACCTTGAAAAGGGAAGGAACACAGATCTTGTATGTTTGGAAATCTACCTTGGAAAAGAGCCTGGCGGCAGATAAGTCGAGATTGTCGACGACAGCGAGTTTGATTTCGTTGGGAAGAGAATGCCATGGGGAGGAGTGAGCAGACATTGTGAGACAGAACAGGCGATGGAGACACGGCGCAGCGTTCGCTTCCTTTTGTACCCATCTCTTTCTTCCGAAGACATCGATTCGACCTCGTCGGGACCCGGCTCTGCGAAGACCTTGTTGTTGTTTGCCGTTGTTTTTTCCATCAGATCCTCGTCAACAGACAGATCTCTTGCACTGCACTGATTTTCCCATAACGAGACTGGCTCGATCATAACAAACTGCCTGGGTTCTCGGACACCTCTTGCGGGGTCTACCTGTCAGCTCGTCCGCGTCAAGTTTCAGTGGATCTCTCAATTCCCGGCCTATAGACTTCGATCGCTCCTTGACAAAAAGCATGCCTGCCGTCGCTCACCGCCATTCACGATCTGCCGTCTTAACTTTGCCTCCGACTCGATCCTTGTCCGGTAGGACATGATTTTTTTCCCGGTCACAGCAACAAATTCTTGTCTGAAACATCTACGCTGATTATTTCCATGTTCCGCCGGCGATACTCCGAACTGATTGGAATGACGACCCTGGGCAGCGACTGACAAGGTCGCTCAAAATCTGGTGACGCTCTCTGTTCCCCTCGCAACCTTGTGTGCTTCCAAGCCCTACTCCGGCAACCTTTCAGTGAAGACAGGGAAAAAACATATGGCTTTGGCTTGTCTCCGGGGATGACGGAGGCAGATATGCCGATGTCGCCGGAAATTGCGGCTCGCACCACTGATTATCGTACTCTGGTCACATCATTTTATGTTGTTCACTTTGGACTTTTTTGTCAGACGAGCGCTGTCTGCTCTTTTTAGTTAAATGTGGATTCTTCGTTCCTCACTCGTTCCATAGTGTCCTAAAGCAGGTCGTTTCCCAATGTGCAAGGTAACCCACTATGCTGTCTCCACACTCCATAAACTATGGACAGGTGCACGTATCGACCCAAGGAACACTGTCCTCCTTAGCAAACTCCACTTCAACTTCATCGAATGCAAAGAGACATTTTCATATCACAACTTTGAGCAAGGTAGGTAATCTCGGTACATCATCGGACGAGTGGCAGCCCGAACAGGTCGGTAAAGTGTGGTTGGTTAGTATTGAAGAAGCCTCATGCCGGTCATCAGTACTGCATCAGTTATGATGGCGCGTCGACTTGACGATCCTTTGTTACATGATGTCTTCAGCAGAGTTTTACTGACTTCTCAGTCTCTGGCCGCTCGTTCGGAAAACTGCTCGGCCTCTTTGTCCACGGGTAATAGCTCCTTCCACTGCACCATACCTATAAGACAGACATTGCTGTGGAATATCTTCAGATATTTCGAGGCAGTGTAGATCGTAAACATTCCGAATCTTTGTTCTGTGTGAATGATAATCACATTAAGATTGATACCCTCTCGTCCCTTCATATCGGAAAGCTGCGATTTCTATCAAATCTTTTGTTTCCTAACAAAGACTTCCAACTCTGGTAAGATTGCTCATTTCTGCCATTCTCGTCTGGTCCTTCTTACGGAACAGGCATATTTTTAGACCTCTGGATGCAGATAACATAGGTATCCGGAGCGCCAAAGTTAAAGGCACTTCGGGGAATGTGCTTTTGATATCCCTTCAAAGTTGCGTTGGTGACACATCCTGTCCGTGTGTCGCGTGTCATAGCCCGTTGCCAAGTTTCTTGGTATGTGGACCTTGTCCCCGACGTCACAAGACGCGTAAATGTCTTGTTCGAGATTAAGAAAACTCCATGACTCAACTGGTGATTCAAAGTCACAGGCTGCGGCGCAACCTAGGAAGTAGTTTCAGTGTCTAACAGTGTTGGTTATATGGCTAGGTCCTGATTTTCATTGCTCAGAAATTTCCAGATTTACGTGCGCCTTCAGCCTCAACAGACACTCTGGAAAAGAAAATCAAGATCAAGATCAAATCAGCGTTTGAAGATGAGTGCCTACAGTAATAGGCATGAATAAGATGCAATGACTATGCTGGGAAACACCCTCCTAGAATTGGGCGATCAGAAGCACCTTTGGCAGTGTGGTCGTGGGGAGTGGGAATAAAGATACACCGGTTCAGGATCCCGGCGAAACGTTTTGCTGCTTGGCTTTGTCGTAACTTCTCATAGCGTGATCATTGCCAATGGCTCTCTGACTGCCAATTCGAGCGTGGGCCCTTTTTTTTCTACTATGAGACTGGAGAAGTTCCTAGGTGAGAAACTCGTGTTCTGAAGTTTGGAAAGATGCACTGTAAATGCCGTAAATGGACCGGTCGACTAATTCATCGATATCCTAATTTGTGTTGAAACTTCTGGAGGACGGATATTCGCTTGAGCTCCTGAAGATGCAAATCATTATCATTATCTGCCAGTAATTTCTGTGATTGACCATGTAGTAATTACCATCGTCCACCACTGTCTAGTTGCCCTTCACAACCTTACCAAGATCAGTTCGCGACTGACGCGGGCTCTGATAGCAACACCTGTTGCACTGACAAGGGGAACCAAGCGTTGCAACTGATCAGTGCTCGAAAAATTGCTCAGAGTTTGCTTACCGGCAAAGATCTTTCCTTTCTTTTTCCATATATCATATGTTCCTGGATGTCGTGGGGTATGAGGGAGCGACGAGATCAGATCTCGAGTTTCAGTTTTTGACGTGAGCAAACCCTTCTCAACCCTGATTTTCTTCCTGGTTATGTCATATAGCATGAGAGACTTGGTTCTCCTTTTGCTCAGCACTCAATTCGGATCTTTTTTATACTTCAAAGATGCCGACCTAACTTTTGATTCATCATGCCAGTACCCACTACGACTCTTGATGTCGACCCATTGGCAAAAGTACTCGAGCCTCCACCTGATGAGACTCCATTGGAACGTGAAGCACGTCTAGTCGCGGAAGCACAAGCGAAACGTGTTTCTGAACAAATCGACGAGGAAATAGAGAAGGAAAAGGCTGCAGAGAATAGGGTCGCTAAGGCTTTGAAAATGTTACTCTTGGGTAGGCCTAATGAAGTTCTTTTGTGTGCGAGTGCAATTGATGCGTGATAGGTCAAAGCGAGTCAGGTAAGACGATGGTGAGTGAGATTCTGAAAATGTGATATAACTATCACTTAGGAAAGTCGACGACGATCAAAAGTAAGGTCGCCGCAAAACATTCCGTAAACAGTGTCATTATCTAATGGTGTTACATTGGTAGACCTTCAACTTTTATATGACGCAGAGGTGTGTACGGTCCTGTAGCATCTTTCAGATATTAACCGTCCTCAGTAGACGTTCAGGAAGGAAAGGGCGTCTTGGAAGGCCGTGATACAACTGAACATTGTCCGCTCCGTGCATGTTATTCTCGATGCTATCGTCATGCAGGAGAGAAGCGACGAAGCATCACCGGATCATCCACCTGTCCAAACTGACCTACTCAAGCTGAAGATGCGACTTGCTCCGCTATTACAAGTCGAACAAGCGTTAATCCAGCGCCTGACACCCGAAGTATCCACTGACACCGAGGCCACTCTGCATGACCATGAAGCATCTTATGCGGACCGCTCGAAGTATCTTGTAAGAGAAGTCGCCATTAACTCCACATGTGCGTGGAAAGAGACATTGGGCAAGTCCTTGGGCTCGAATCAAGGAAGCGAAAAGACATTGGTTGCGCACGACTCCAGCGACCCTACCATAGTGCTCAATGCATGTGCACAAGACATGCAGATACTTTGGAATGACTCTTCAGTCAGGATACTTCTCAAAGCGCACAATATTCACATGGAAGAGGTAGCAGGCTTGTAAGAGTAAACTCCTTTCGAAGATGCTGGCTAACTTCTGACTACGTCTAATAACGTCAGTTTTTTAGATTCTTTGGACCGAGTCACGGCGTTGGATTACGTCCCTTCCGATGGTATGTATCAACTGTCTCCTCATTACTTAAAAGAATCAGAGTCATGATGAATGCTGGTGATGTCCAGATGATGTCCTTCGGGCGCGGTTAAAAACCTTAGGTCAGTAACCTTCCAGGAATAGCATTTGCCAAATTCCAAATCGACTTTGAGGTGTGTCGGAATATCGGTTCAAGATTAAGCCAGACCACGGTAGGCCCGAGGGCCCTGATGTAAACTCTCATCAAAGTTGAACTTCTCTTCAGGTCCATCCAGAGATTGGCGTGTTTTTGATGTCGGCGGGCATAGGTCTTTGGTGTGTGTTTTTCATCTCAGAGGCATGTTTATTCTCATTACGTTCAGAGATGTACGGTTTCCCATGATCAGAAGTAAACCTCACTGATGGTCGGACCAGCTGCATGGGTTCCGTACTTTGATGACATGGACGCCATTATCTTCTTGGCTCCCATCAGGTAAGAACTCAATTGATCTCATTTTCAATTATTCCTGAAGTCATCGTAAGTGCCTTCGATCAGAGACTTTCTGAAGATCCCTCAATGAATCGCTTGGTTTGTTCCTAACATAAACCAAAGCGTCAAGAACTTGCGGGCTAATTGATGTATCTATCTGTTCGCTAGGAAGATACTGTCAATATTTGGAATTATCTTGTGAAGAATGAGTTGCTAAAGCATACCAACCTCATCCTCTTCATGAACAAGATAGACATACTTGAGGCAAAACTTGAATCTGGAATTAAATTCTCCGATTATGTCGTTTCCTATGGTTCACGGCGGGAACGCGAGAACGACGTCAGAAGCGTAGCAAAGTGTGAGTTTACTCTTGAACTTTATCTAGCCTGGATAATATTGACGGGTATTCATTGTAGATCTCAGAGAGAAATTCTGTTCGTGATCCAGCTCTAGTGGGAATTCCCTGATTTCCAGACTCTATGTTTCCAGCCGGTATTCTAAGAGAGAAGTCGGTTATCTCGCGCCCTTTCTATTGTCATCTCACCACTGTGACCGTATGTTTTAACATCTATAGCCATCGGAGTTTAGCTTATTGCATTCTCCTTCTCATAGAACATCAAATCAACAAAAGAAATCCTTATGAGGGGTATGTCAAAACAGTTTTATTTTTATCCTCGCCTCACGTGGTGTCCCTTAGTGAGGGATGTGTTGATGCGGAAATATCTTGAAGATGCCGGCCTTATCTAAGAAGCAGACGCCCCCAGCTTGAAATCCATGCGATCATTTTTTTCATACACGGACGGTATCCAGTTAATTGTCCACACGCCTTTGAATCGTTATGATAATCAGCTATTCAATAATCCTGTCGAGTACTTCTTTCAAGTAATACATTCTCGTATTCAGATTTAAGGCCTTCCATCTCCATATCGTCCGCTTCGGGAGTCCAGTTTGCCAACTTCTTATTGCGCCACCACAGTCCAGGTCTACCAGATCCTCGAAGTTCCCTTTCCCACCGAATCTCGATATCTCCACTGAGAACCCCTTGAGCGCCAGCCAATGCAGGATTCCACACTGCACTTCCTATCCTCTCGTCAAAGCTACCTTCCGTGACACTGGAGTCAGACAATGATGATACAGGGGGGATATATAGAAGAAATAAAGGAACGGGTGATGATTGAGCTCGAAGTATCGTGGAACGGGTATATGGCGATTCAGATATAAATAGCGCTACCAATGGATATTGAAGGGCTTGGACTTCAGAGGTTTTGTGCGTACTTTGATTGCGAGAATCGAAAGAATGAGAGGAAGTGGACGAAAAGAGGTACCGGTGAAGAACACCCTCCATCTCACGGATGAATTTCGGCCCGATTTTCTTCTTTTCAGCTTTACACTGTGCAAGGACGCGTAACCGACGACGAGGCACGTTAATATCAGAGGCACCAAAGGGAGGGAGCCACCACCACCCAAGAAGGTCAATGCCACCATCGGACTTGCCCCCTACGCGTCGTAATGACATAGACAGATGGGATTGAAGGATATTTTGTGCACGGTGTTCAAATGCGGTGCCACGATACACAGTAGTAGAAGTTGATGTTGGTGAACTCAACGTCGAGGAAAAACGCAATGTGCGCTGCAGCATTGTGCAACCCGCAGCTGGTCAGGAATGCAAGAAAAGTGGCAGTTGATTGTTGCCAGAAAGAAAAAAAAATTACGTAATACTTTGAAGTTCTGGAATACCCCAACGCGTCGAACGTGTCTTTGGAGAGCTTACACACGACAGCTCAGTTGCGAGTAAGCATCCGAGTCACATGGAAAAGAAGATACAAGGGAGGTATAATCAACGTCGGAATAAAAAGGAGAATATCTCGTTCGGAAATTTTCCTTAGGCTTTGTGATCATGTCTTCCCCAAAATCGGTCTCCCAGGGTCGTAGTACGGCTCCAACGGTAGAAAAGCGAGAGTTGTCGACGACGTCAGTTTTTGTTATTGACACTGGAGTTCTTTCGACTTTTGGTCGAGGGGGAGGAGAGTATTGGTGAAATCGTCTGGACCTGATTGGCTGGCTGGTCGAGGTGCACTAAAGGTTGGACAAGAGAATCGCAGAGGGAAGAAAAAAGTGATACGTGGCCTGCTCAAAGCCTTACCTATATCTACGAGGGTAGTCCGCAACAGCGGATCTTGGACTCAACGAATAGTGCAAGGATTAGCAGATGCTAAGAGGGTCATAACGGTTTGCTGCAGCGAGTGTTAGATACCGTCTACGAAGATCACATTGGAAAACGCTTGCTCGTGGAAGCATTGCACAACTAGCTGTAAAGGACGTTTAGTTATCTGGGACCTGGAAGCGATTTGATGGAAGACATCAGAGACACGATGTCACAGAGCGCATGCGTGTGAAGGTCCACAAGTCGAGATGAATGACACTACACCCACGCCTCTATCATTGAATTTTGTTTACACCGGCATCAGTAGTCCTCGACAATGACCGGAAACTCATCGAGCAAATTTAATCCTTTGTCTGATATAGTCGACTTGAAAGGGAAGGTCATCATTGTGACTGGTGGGAAGTGAGTTGATCTGTGTGGTCGGGTGGGGCACTTAATGTTGACCTTGAAGTTGTGGTAAGCAAGGGTATTGGATATGCCACCGTTCAACATCTGGCGCGCGGCGGTGCCAAGGTTTACCTTGCCGCTCGAAATGAAGGACTCGCAAGGAAAGCCATCGAGACACTTCGTCAGGACGGTTTCGCGCCGGGTAATGGAGAAGTAGTCTGGCTGAAATTGGATTTGAGCGACCCGAGGGACGCAAAGAAAGCCGCGGAGGAATTTTTAACAAAGGAAACGCGTTTAGACGTCCTGGGTACGTGCCTATGTCTGACAGGTCTATGTCTTCTAGGCTCTGATAAGTTGATCGTTTAGTAAATAATGCTGGTTTGTAAGAGGGGAGCTCACATTTGACCTTGCTATCCTGCTAAAATCAGATTCCAGGGTGATGACGCCTTACGAATTGACTTCAGATGGTAAGTTGAAACATCAAAAGCGTGCTTCTACGCAGTACTCACAGAGATTGATAGGTGTAACAACCTTGGCCACCGTAAAGTAAGTGCCATGACGAACTGAAGGAAGATCTGTTTCGTTGATCACGCCTCGCAGCTATATCAGCCCTTTCGTGTTCACGCGAACATTGTTGCCTCTCTTGATGGAGACAGCCAAGGAGCCTAATTCAGACGTGCGCATTGTCAATGTCGGTATTTCACTGTCAGCCAGTGCGTCTCTGTTCAATAATGTCCTGAACAGTTGACCTCGATCGCGCATAAATTGGCATCTTCGAATATAAAGTTTGAGGACAAGAAAGACTTCAATATCCGGTATCAAATGCATCCTTTGCCTGCGTTTCAAAGATATGGTGCGTCTTCTTCGATTTCCTGTTACTTGTTGTTAGGTTAATGGTGTCCCAGCTCTGTCCAAACTTATGGTCCTTCTGTGGTCTATAACACTCCAAAAACGCATATTAGCAGCCAATTCATCCTCTCCAATCACAGTCATCGCGCTTCACCCTGGAGGTGTCGATACATTTACGCATAATTGGCCTTTTCCTACGTTTTCAAGGTGGATCGTCGGATTGGTCATCGCTAACCCAATGAGAGGTGCCTACAACTCAGTATTTGCAGCCGCGTCAAAGACGATAGCGAGCAACAAAGACCGGTATCGCGGCACGTATCTGGAAAGTACCCCTACAGGACGGATTGCGCAGATTAGCAAGTTGTTGCAGAACGGACAGCTCGGAGTTCAATTGTCGGGGGTCACAGAGAAGTTCTTGGAGGATCTCGGGTTATGAAACGTCTATCAGCATACTGCGTGTGGTTTGAGTTTGATTACTTACTGCAGACTCTAAAAGTTAAAAGCGCGAAGGCTGTGCAGAGGTCATGTGGTGTAAAGGCGCGCAGACTAAATTAGTGTGGTTACACACCATTTTATAGACGCGCCTCTTTTGTCCCTTAACCATCAACATCCCTCTCTTTCGCCGCCTGTATGGCGACACAGGATACATTCAAGCTTCTGACTCTTGCCAAATCACACCTTGGATACTCAACCAATGCTCCAGTACGTATTACTTCTCGCGCCCATTGTGGCTCTTTGTATATGCTTTTTTTAGGATGAAGTGGTCCCAAACGCGTATCTTGACGAGCTACTCCAACATACCTTGTTATACCCTTACGATATCAACGTAAATTAATTGTGACCGAGTCGACCTCCTTCGTGCCAACTTACCTCTCGTGTAGTTTCGCTTAACATTAGAACCAGGAACAGGATGTAAGTGTTCGATCCATGCACTACTTTGAGGTCACTCAGCATGCTCTCCTAGTTGGCAAAGTGACTTGTCTCGAGCAAGGCTGCAACAATTCGATCATATGTCTCAATCGACGCTTCAGTTTTCCTGATGGTGGCCTCAGGGATGGCCTAGGTTCCTTGTCTGCCTATCGTGTATATTTCTCCCATTTCCTCTCCGTTGGCTGTCTTTGAGCTTAGATGTATTCAGGATCATATGAATGACATGCATGCCCTGTACCAATATGACAAACGACAAGTCGTGGGTGTATTAGGATCTGGCATAGATTATGCTGTGAGTGATAAATACAATGTATTTGACAGACACTTATTCAATAGACATCGGCATACCCATCGGACATGAAGATGGAACAATCACATCTGCCTAGTGTCATTGACAGTTCGTTTGGCTCTACTTCAAATAGTCATGAGGCTGTACGACGATCTGAAATAGTTAACGAATACCCACGTGTCGAATGGGATCCCACAGAGACCAAGCTTTCTCGATGTCTCTCCGGATCCACAGCATTTCCTCAGCTTCATAGCCACAAGGAACCCAGTCTCGTGCGTATAAATGCGAAACCTGCAACTTTCTCTAGCGATATTGGCACGACTACTTCGATGTGGAACGTGCCCAGTCTCATCCCAGCTACCGAGACTACAGAAGCCCAATTGCCACGAAAACGTTTATTGGATGCTGACAGTACTGCAGACGAGCCCGCGCAAATTTGGCAAGTGGCTCCGGATGTAAAAAGACGGAAACTCGAGGAAATACCTGCAAACTACAGTATCCCTGATTTTCCTCTTGTAAATCAGGTTACACCTTTGTACGTCGAAGCAATCCGAGCGAACATATCTGTCGTACAGGACGATGTTATCAAAGATGAAAATGTCCTCAGCAGCCCTATATGCAAAAAAAAGCCCGCCAAGGTTGAAATAAATCGCATGGAGAACGCTCCGACCTCGTTGACCTCCCTTCGACGCCACAACGCTTCACTTGCAAGCTTGTCCACCGTCAAGGAAAGCCTGTCTGGATTTCATAGATCATCTCTTCAGGAAGATACAGTTGTTGCTGCTGAATCATTCCAATATCCGGTTGCTTTAGACCAGGCGCCCATTGCGTCTGGTTCGAGCGTCTCTCTTCCACTCCCCGTGGCTTACGAAGACATTGATGGCGATTGCATGGCGATAAACCATCATAAGTACAACGATAACCTTGCTTGTGGTGTCTTGCAGAGCATCAACCCGGCAATCCCTGAGATTACGCCACTCCAAGACTACGAGTATCCGGATGAGATTGGTGACTACTATGGCAGCGGTTATGACACCTTTGCCGAACCTCACGCGAAGGCGGACGAGTGAATCTTACTTCTCCTGTGCTGATCACAACATTGACCTCCACCCTAGCATCGAAAAATTCCTTATCGAGGCTGGGAATGCCCAGCAGTTTGATGGAAATGCTAAGCTTGAACAAGCACTCGAGAAACTGGGTCTTCACAGCCAGTATGATCTCCTGCCTGGTATGGAAGTCCCCTTGATGCCTCACCAAACAATTGGTGTGGCTTGGATGATCGAAAAGGAGACAAGCCGGCTCAGTGGCGGGTGTTTAGCAGATGACATGGGACTCGGCAAGGTCTGTACCGCCAGTTCTGTCTTCGATGTCTGCTGACCTTTTTCGCTGACACCAGACCGTTCAAATGTGATAGTCTTCATTCTAGCTTCTCTTGTACTTGACTCATCCTGATTTTGACAGGATTGCTACTATCGTAAAGAACCGCTCGAAAAATCCCATGTGCAAGACCAATCTCATCATCGCCCCAACTGCCCTCCTGGACCAATGGAAATTGGAGATAGAGACGAAGGCTAGTAGTAGCTTGCAATGCTTGATCTATCATGGTTCGCCGCTCGATCCAGATTGATTCGTTGGTCTCATTGTAAAACCACAGGTTCAACAAGACCCAAGAGGAAGCAAGATTTGCTTAGATACGATGTTATTCTGACGACTTACTCGGTGAGAGGTTTTATTCTTTGATAAATCCGTTTGCTTACGAGGGTCATGATCTTCAAGACTATGGCTTTGGAATGGCCCGATCACGAAAATGAGATGAAGAAGCAGGCCAAGGCCAAGACCAAGAAGAGGGACGATTTCATTGTCAACGATCCTGAGGATGAAGTGGTTAGGCCAAAGAAAAAACAAGAGCAGGGACTTCTCTTCCAGGTCGAGGTACACCATATCCTTTGCATCCAAATCACATATACGCTGAACATCTCACAGTTCTTCCGCATAGTTCTTGATGAGGCACAATCTATCCGCAATCGAAGGACAAGTAGGTCGTTTCAATGGGAGGAGGATGCTTTTCTGATCAGATTTTAGGGACATCCAGGGCGGTCACGGATTTACAGGCCACTTACAGATGGTGCCTTACGGGGTAATTTGATTTTGGTCGACTTGTGACCTTTCATTCATGTTCTGATCATTCAGGACGCCCATTATCAATAGCCTTGTCGATGTCTACGGTTATCTGCGATTCTTGAGAGTTAGACCGTGGTATCATTGGGATGATTTCCAGCACCATATCGGGAGCTTGGAGAAGAGAAAACGTATGTCTTCTGATTATTGTTCAAGAATCTTTGAAAACGAAAGTGATGGTTGGAGATCAGCCACTCTTGCGGTTTCACGCCTACAAACCATTATCACAACATTTTTGCTTCGGCGTATGAAGGACACCACGATGGATGGCAAGCGCCTAATCGAATTGCCTGAAAGGAAGGTCTCTCTCGTTAAACTCCAGTTCTCTGAAGAAGAGCGAGACATTTACAAGACGGTGTGCTCTTATTCTCATACTCCAGTTGATCTTGTTCTAATATCGTTGTAGGTTGAAGCCGGTGCTCAGGCGAATTTCAACCGTTTTCTCAAAGCTGGTACTGTCCTCAAGTAAAGTCCTGCACTTCTTTCTACAGTCGTAGAGCTCGAATGTTTCTCATAGGAACTACACACAAGTGCTTGTCCTCTTGCTGCGACTGCGGCAAATATGCTCTCACCCTTCGCTCGTCCAAGAGGGTGAAGCAGTTTTCATTTCCAACAATACAGCTGATGACGACGAAAGCGGTAAGGACGAAGAATTATCACGAGCTTGTCGACTAGTATCTGCAGAGTTCGTTGCGATAATGAAGGCAAAGTTGAAAGCTTCTGCTGTGCAACGAATAGAAGCGGAGAAACAGGTCTAAGTTACGCTTGATGCTTGAACTGTTCATGAAGCTCAAGGCATTCCAGTCAGCAGATGCTACAGCAGAAGACGAGGAATGTCCCATCTGTTTCGACATTTTTACGGACGCCGTCGTTACCCCGTGCACTCACGTTTTCTGTCGAGAGTGCATTGGTAAGTAATTTTGTTATGTTATAATTGCAAAGACTAATTGGTTACCTTTCCAAACTACGAAGTCGACGTTCTCAATACACCAACAGCAGCCAATCCGAACGAACCGAACCAATACAAAGCCCATGAGCGTCCTTGTATGTCAGACACTTTTTTCTGTAAAATTTCCCTCATTTTCCATGACAGGTCCCACATGCCGTGGTGCTTTTTGTGCAGAAAAGATCTTCCAACGGAGAGCGTTCTTGCCTTCCGACGCCGAGCTTTGTTCAGATGCAGATGTCAAGGCGGAAGATGATAATGTTGTTTTGGATCGTCAAGGCAAGAGTAGTGGAAAAGCGAGGCCCGAGCAGTCGCATGGAAATGATTGTTCTGAATCCTACCATGATGATGGCGATGAGAAGGATGTTCCGCATTTGCCGAAGAAGCGTTCTAGTAATCGAAAGGCATTGATTGTACTCGACTCTGATGATGAGGAGACACATAAAGAGAAGGAGGTCATCTTTGGAATGGGAGTTTCCAGGTCCGCCGAAGCAATCAAACTCTTGCCCAAATTCCTGCCTTCGACGAAGATTAAGGTTTGTAGACACGAACGCCGAATGCTTTCATTGTTCAGGTTCTAATGATCTCCCTTGTTAGTACATGATGGAACGACTGAGCAAACTTTTTGAGGAGCATCCGGACGAGAAGGTTTGTTAAAGCCCTGATCAGCACTTTCTCCCAGTTCACTTTTTTTTTTGTTATAGACTCTGGTCGTTTCCCAGTGGACAACTTGTTTGTCACTTGTTTCTGATTATTTGACGGAGAAGGGTGTCATTCATATCAAGTGCTTATACACTTCATTCTTTTGATATTACTTCGTCGTTCAACTACCCTTCCTTTACAGGTATCAAGGCGACATGAACCGAGCAAAGCGTGAGCAAGCTATCCGCGTCTTCATGTCGAGAGATAAAGCACGCGTGATGCTGATGTCTCTGAAATGTGGAGGTAAGTTGGCTGGTTAACATACTGTTCAAGCTGACACGCCGAAGGCGTCGGTCTCAACCTCACCCGTGCTAATAATGTTATTTCTCTTGATCTCGGCTGGTCTCAGGCAATCGAAGCGCAATCGTTTGACCGGTGCGTCCTAAATCAACTTTCCAAAAGTGAAAATTGGCTAATGCATGAATCTCAGGGTTCACAGACTGGGTCAAACACGCCCTGTTGACATTCAACGCCTTGTCATCTCTGATACTGTCGAAGATAGAGTGCTAGCCATGCAGGAACGTAAAGTAATAGTCGTACCTCTACTCCCGTCGCCGTCACCTAATGCCTGCATATAGCAACAACTTGCCGATGGAAGTTTAGGCGAGGGATCCGGTAGGAAAATTCGTCGTAAGTTATTCACCATTGATCAAATTCGCTTCTTCTGATTTTTCGCTTTCAGGTCTCACCGTCAAGGAGCTTGGTAGGCTTCGACCAAACTGCAACTCGACATTCTGTACTAACATTGATAAAATTTCCCGCACAGCCAATCTGTTCGGACTTGACCACCGCGGCCGACTTCTCTAGAATCAAAATAGAATGCCACTTTGATACAACTGCATAACCAGTGGTTGCTTAATTAGATTGTAACTAATGCCCAGTAATTTCGTAGTCTTCCTTCGTCAAGATTCCCTGTAGATAGCAGCCTTCGTAATCGACGCAAAGTTTTTATTTCACAGAAACAAAAGGGTGCCTGTATACAACCTGAAGTTTGATTTATCAGCACTTTTCCAGCGTGAATATAACACCAGCTAAAACATCTGGCTATTGGTGTTGTCATCATGTGACTTATTGTTTATCTCCTCAATTTTTGATGCACCAGCTATAATGTCCAGCTATTAGCACTGTCCTGAGCCATCCAAGGTGCCATGTAAGAAATGCCAACATATGACTAGATGCCATGGTGTCGATCATGGTAGAAAATGTACATATTTAGCAAATGAGAGTATAGCAACCAGCTTGTGATTAAAATCAATCTTGAAATCCTTTTCTTTCCTTCCTCTTTTCATGTTTTTACTAGAATTTTCTCTGACAGGTACCCAGTACAATGATAGGTAAACCAAAAGCTCCTGCAGCTGATTGTGTAATCTTAATGTTGCATGATGTCTCTGCTCCCCATATATGTTGTTTGTATATTTTTCTTAACTGTTTAGTTTTTTATATGTTTATTGTCTGTTTACTTTTTTATGTTTTTTGTCTGTTTGCTTTTTTATGTTTTTTTGTCTGTTTACTTTTTTGTATGTTTTTTGTATGTTTTTTTGTCTGTTTACTTTTTTATGTTTTTTTGTCTGTTTACTTTTTTGTATGTTTTTTGTATGTTTTTTTGTCTGTTTACTTTTTTGTATGTTTTTTGTATGTTTTTTTGTCTGTTTACTTTTTTGTATGTTTTTTGTATGTTTTTTTTGTCTGTTTACTTTTTTGTATGTTTTTTGTATGTTTTTTTGTCTGTTTACTTTTTTGTATGTTTTTTGTATG
>JAGGAP010000177.1:0-58595 GCA_017657235.1 Termitomyces sp. T73sscA | reverse complement strand
TGATGGGGTGATGGTGTGTATAGTAATATTTTGTTGTTTGTGGGGGGGGTGGGGGGGGGGGGGGGGGGGGGGGGAGGGGGGGGGGGGGGGGGGGGGGGGGGGGGGGGGGGGGGCGGCAATAACACAGCAGAAGCGATAATGCGATGATGCGAGCGAGCAAGCGAGCCGGTATGCGTGCGTCCGTGCGTCCGCGCGGGGGGTGTTCGTCTGCGTGCGTCCGTGCGGGCATGACGTGGCGTACGGGCGAAAAGTATCCTCGTATATCGTAAAAACCAAGAAAAAAAAAGCAAAAAAGCCGAAGAAAGGAACGCAAACGCAAACGCAATCACGAAGCGCAAGCACAAAACGAAACGAAACGAAACGCAAAAAATATATATAACAAACCGTATCAATAACAATAAAAAGAAAAAAAAAAAAAAGAAAAATAACGAACCCAACCAAGCTTCGTTTACAAGTAAAAAAAAAAAAAAAAAGACTTGTCGTATCGCACATCGCATCACATCATATCATATCATATCATATCATATCACAAGAACATAAACAGAAAAAGCGGGATATCCAGCCCAAATATATATAACACAGCACAAAAAGCAAAAAAAAACAAACGAAAAAAGAAAAGAAAAGGGTCCATCAACTGAACAGCAACAACAGCAACAGCACAAACGCATCAAAGCCAAAGCCAGAGCCAAAGCCATATCCATATCCATATCCACAAAAAAAAGGACGAAAAGCGCACCACGCCACACCACACCACACCTAAAGCGTAACACCAAACCTCGGCACACCCCACGCAAGCTCCTCCATCTTCTTTACCACTCCCCCGCCCACTCCCGCTGCCGGCGTATACTGCTGCTGCTGCTGCTGCTGCTGCGTCGCAAACCCGCTCTTGTGCGCTTTCCCGCTGTTACTGCTACTACTACTCGACGGCCCCGCAGAATCCGGGGGCGTAGCCACCCCCGCCCCCGCGCCCGCTTCCTGCTGCTGTTGCTGCTTCGCGCAATCCGCGCCGCCCTCCGAACGTACTATTCAAGTAACCATCAGCACACAACAACAAACCAACTACGCAAAACCACCCACAATGCCTATTAAGCGCATCCATCCTGGCAAACTGTTTACCGCACCCCTCGCAATTAAACGGGCGATAATTCGTATGCAGCTGCTCGTGGCGCTTACAATCATGCTGCCGCGCAAAACCCTTACCGCACCCGGGCCAATGGCACTGGAACGGCTTCTCCTCATTATGCGAGCGGATGTGTCCTGTTTTTTTTTTTTGTCGCCCATGAACTCCGGGGGTAAATCCCAACAACAACAAACGCACCTTTGAGATTAAAACTCCTCGTAAACGTGCTCCCGCACCCAGGCACGGGACACACAAACGTCGCCTCTTGTTTCCTCCTGCGCTGGCTCGCATTCGCCGTGCGACCAGTCGTGACGTTTGGCTTGGACACGGTGATCTGCATTGTGGGGTCCTCAGTCTGCGGGGCGCTCTCTGGGGCGCCAAAGTCGAATGCATCGTCGCGCTCGAGCGGGACGAGGCGGCCGCGCGGGGATGCGTGGGGGCTCGGGTACGGGCTTGGGCGGCCACTGCCGGGGAGGTCCTCCCATGCGGCGCTGGTGCCACGCTCGGAGCGAGGCCGGGAGCCACCTGATGCGCTGCGGTAGTGCGTGCGTGGCTGGACGGGGAGGGGGTCTGGCTGGAGGGAGGGGGAGAGGAACTGCTGGCGCTGGTGTTGCTGGCGGATAAAGTCCTCGTGGGACGAGGGCGGGAAGAGGAGGGGGGACGAAACGTAAGAGTCGAGATGGAGGTCTTCAGAGCGAGAGTTGCGGTGGCGAGCGTTGGCCGAGTCTGAGCGGGTGCGGCGGAGCTGGACGGCGGGAGAGTGAAAGTCGGGGGAGAGGTAGTCGGTGGTGGTTGGGGCGGCGCCAAAGGAGAAATTGGTGCCAAAGGTGGCGGGGTAGGCGGGGACAGCGGGGTCCCAGGAAGGGGGCGAGGCCTCGGACTTGCTGCGTGAGCGCATGGGCGGGGGCTGGGGGTAGAGATAGGGGGACGGCTGGGGGCGGGGCGAGGCAGAAGGCGAGCGGGAAGGCGCGGGGGTGGTGGCAGCAGAGACGGCAGGCGAGGGAGAGCGAGAAGACTCGGCATGGGCAGAGGGCACAGGGCCAGCGACGGGGGTGGCGGGGACAATGTGGAGCTGGGGCCCGTGGTCTGCAGTGTCATCTGGGGCATTGATGACGATACCAGGCTGGGGCTGATCGATGAGGAGACGCGGGGGCTCTGGGGGCTTGAGAGGCTCAGCGGGCCAGGCGGGGGACGGGAGGGCGTCATGGGGCCAGGCGGGGGAGCTGAACGAGAGAGCATCAAAGGCAGGCATGCTGGGAGAGTGAGAGGTGGACGAGGCACGGTCGAGTTCGTCGTCTGCAGGGGATGGAGTGCGGTAAAAATCAAACATCAGCAGCTCGTGTGGGGCGTGTGGGGCGTCAAAGTCGGCGGGATCGTACGGATCGAAGACAGGGGCGAGCTCAGAATAGTCAGAGTAGGGCGACGCAAAGTCAAACACGGCGTCTCGCGGCGACGGGGGCTGGAGGTCGACATTTATATAGGCCGACTCTCCCGCAGAGTGAGTGTCCTCCATCATCCTTTGTTTGCAACTGTGTCCCCCCGAGTTTCATGTCACGTTTCATCTACACCGCCATGCATTGCCAACACTGCCACTCCCAAGTCCCCGTCGTGTTATTCCAGCACCTCGTCAGCCACGGCGCATCGACAGGTCCTGTGCCAACGACATTCAGAACCAGAACGAACACACACTCTTGCCCCCATCTCATCCCCACCCCCAGCGACGGCAATCACCAGCGTTTTGCGCCACAGCTAAATCTGACTGTGGTTATTCATTCTTCACTTGTCCCTGGTTTCACCAGTCCAGCCCTAGTATAATGATCAGATCTCTGCTTCCTACTTTGGCCTCTGGACAATCCTCCTCAAGGATTCGGGTCTTTAAACGTCATGTCATCTCACGTTCTTGGAGGGATCCTAAGGAGTAGCTTACCGACAAAATCGTCACCGTAGCCTGACGAGTTACTACCGTTTCGCTCGCCGTCGGTATGCCTCTCGGAGTTGTGAAAAATTTATCATTGTCTACAATGATGGGATGCGATTTCCATTCTGATGTTGGAATCGAGGGAGACTATCTTCTAAAGGTTTTCCAGAGATGTAACATATAGTGTCTGTTCCCCACTAGGGCTAACTCCTCTAGCAGTGGCTGCCGCTAATTATCTCGTTTGGCTGAAATTAGCCTTTTCCGAACGAAATACGATAGTTACGGAGATGCAAGAAACATAATGTTCATGATAGTTGCTCAGTATGAACCCCGGAAAGGATGTGTTGAATAATAATATCCCCCCCCCCCCCGGTACTATCGTATCATTCACTTGATCATCATCAACGTACGAAGGAAACAAACGTGCCGAGAAGGAACTGTTAAATTCCAATAACATGAGATATTCATAGAGATCGACTCCAATCTCTGATCCTGAGACTCGATGAACTCTGATGACAGTCCACATCACCACAATAAAGCGAATAAAATAAAATCTATAGTCTTAACGGTCACTCCACACTTGATAACGTGCAACGCGATCATAGTCCACCCATAGTCCAGCTAAGCAAGGCAGCAGGCAGATCTGATGAACGAATGATTATCAAAAATCATTCACAGGGGGTGAGAAGATCAGGAGTCAAAGGTTCCACAATGGGCGTGGGGAGGCGTGTGAGACTGTCAGCTCAGGCGCGTATATTGAACTCCTTACACGGGCTGTGTCATACGTGCGGTGCATTATGTCCGTAATTATGGATACAATGACGAATATGAGAGAAACAAATAGCGTTCACTCATCTCACCCGAGGCAGCTGGCGCCAAAAGACAGTTTGAGCACGAGTCAATTTACTGTTCCATTACTTCGCGTCTCACCAACCATTGATATATCCGTCCCTTCAAGCTGCGATTTCCTGTGTCCACCGCTGTCAATCCTGCAATACGAAACTGCCGCTATGCCATGCAACTCCGTGTATACCTGAGCAAGGAGAGAAGTGGGTTCTCCTCAGTAGAATAGATAGATGTGATCTAAATTGATCAAACCAAGCAGTCTGAGTCATGGGAACGCACATGGAATGCGATCACCTCGTTAGCAGTAGAGGCAAGTTGTATAAAGACCTACAAGTGTATGCTATTTTTCTCTTGATGACAAAGGACGCTATAACGCAAGGGTCCTCGTGTTTTCAAACCAATCAGATGCGTGAGGGGGTCAGACAAATCAGGGAATTTGAAAAATCAAACGCGCCAGATGCTTCTTTTAGACGCGACCTCGCAATGGAGATGAATTTCAAACCGCCGGACGTGGTACTCGTGTACGTATATGTGTAAGAGACGACCTGTGGTGGGCTTCACTCTAGATTGCCGCGTTGGAAAGTTACTAGCTAGGGATGTCCGTGAGGAAGGAGGCGCTCCTGGCTCTTCGGCCAAGCACACACGATTGGTGACAAGCCAAGTTCTTTCGAAGAATCCTCGTTCGTATTTTCAATCTTGCGAGAGGTACGGCGAGTCACAAGAGTAGAGCCCGGTACAGGACTTGAGCTTGAGGCTTTTAGCGCTTTGGATATCCGACACGCGCACGGCCTCAAGGGTGCTAAACCGGCCGGAGAGTTGGTTCCCACGTGCGTGCCACGAAGCTTCATCTCCAAACTCCGTTCAACGTTTTGCTTAAAGTGTCCTTCCGACTCTCTCTCGATTCAGAACTGGAAGATATCTTCCATCATCATTGGAAAACCAGTCTCCTTCTTTTACGCGAGTCCGCGATGCTCCCTCTACTTTGAAAAAAAGCCATGAAGCACGTAATCTGAGGAACCGAGGAACACATTCGACTCGGAGCTTTCACTTTCTCCACTCTTCTCATCTTGGGCTAGTAGTAGGTTATTGGATCCGTGACCTGGTGCTCGAACTACTCAAGTTGGCTAGCATGGCCCACGCGTCCTCAAAAGCACCTCACCTTCCAAATATATTATAACGAAATGATAGGCTTAATACGTATGCCTAGTTCGGTTCTTGAGCTTCGCCTCTAGTTCGATGTCAAACAGTACTTTGCATAAGACCTTTATCTGTTCTGTCGTCCTTCGACAAACCTTTCAGATATGCGTGCTGTACTCTCCCGCCTCCAACTCTTGTTTCGCATTCCTCATAAGCGTAAAAAGTTATCGCCTGCTGCGCCCATTACTCCGTCTCTGGTGTCAGTCAGCAGTGAATCAACACTTTTGCCCATTGCAAGCAATAGTCCTAGTTCCGACACGCTACAGCTACACTCACCCACCACCGAGGCCTCCCGCTACATTCTTTCTGATCTCAGTGTCAGCCGCTCAGCGAGCTACTATCTCATTGTTCCTGCAGTCAGTCTTGCGAAACAAGAGTCTCTATTGATTCCAACCCTCACACATCTTGCAGTTCTGGTTCTAGTCGATAAACAGCCTCTTTGGTGAGACTTTTTTTCTTTCACCAAAACACCGCTCAATCTCACAGCTTGTATCGTGGCTTTTCACGCTATCTCTCGCGAGCCCTAAGATGGGCGTATCCATATCAGTTTGACTCTCTCGCCGGCGGAACACACCTCAAGCCCTTGATGTTGATGTCATCATACCTATAAAAAGACAGATACCCGCTTTTACTTGCTTTCGACATACCTTACATCGTAACATTACTACTACATGCATTCTTTCAATGTTTCAATCTCATTAGGGAAGCACAGCACCTGAAAAAGATCCAGTCCCGTTGTCCTACATCATTCTACTTCATTTGAGAATCATCCTTTGACCCATGTGCCGTCGCGAAACGCGGAGCTTACAAAAGCTAATTTGGTCACTGTCAAATTGGGTTTGCCATATTATTATCCACATAGGCCAAGAGCGCCGGGCTTTAGTTACGACAGTGGCCTTCTGTGCTGGTTTGTTTCTGGTACCAATGTCACGCCACAAAATCATCTCCTTAGAATAGTTTGTTAAGAGTAGTGTAAATTGGTAGGTCTTACTTATATATACAGTATCTGTGACAAAACAAGGTATGCCAATGTGGCTCAATGGATAGAGCATCGCTTTCCTATGAGCAAATCATGAGGCGAAGGTTGCGAGTTCGATCCTCGTCATTGGTTTTTCACCGGGAAACTTTGCTTGTATCGTAACATTACTGCATGCATTGTCTCAATGTTTCAATCTCATTTGAGAAATATGCCAATGTGGCTCAATGGATAGAGCATCGCTTTCCTATGAGCAGCTTATGAGGCGAAGGTTGCGAGTTCGATCCTCGTCATTGGTTTTCATCAGGAAACTTTTCCTTCTCAGGTTTTGCGACACGTGACGGTGTCGGTCACTCCCGTTACTTTTTCATCACGCGTCAGCAGTCTCCCAACTAACATGACTATCCATTCAACGCCTCCGTCATACGTAGAACAAACAACCTTGGGACATGACGAGCACCAGTACCTTCAACTCATCAAACGCGTCCTTGAAATGGGCGACGTTCGACCAGACCGCACGGGAACAGGCACCATCTCGATCTTTGCCCCACCATCGCTCCACTTCTCCCTCGCCAACTCAACGTTTCCATTACTCACTACGAAACGTACGTTCCATCGCGGCATTATCGAAGAACTCCTCTGGTTCATCCACGGCTCCACGGACTCGACACTTCTCTCGAAAAAGGGCGTCAAGATTTGGGATGGGAACGGTTCGCGCGCGTTTCTTGATAGCAGAGGGCTTCAGCATCGTCGAGAGGGTGATTTAGGACCCGTTTATGGGTTCCAGTGGCGGCACTTTGGTGCTGAATACGTGAATTGTGAGAAGGACTATACGGGCGAAGGTGTTGATCAACTCAGGGAATGTATTAAGAAACTTAAGGAGAATCCAACGGATCGAAGGATTATCCTTAGTGCTTGGAATCCCAAAGGTACATACATCATCAGTGTCATAGGAGACCCGTGGGTGGTTCATTAAGCCCTCTCCAGATATTCCACAGATGGCCCTCCCACCATGCCATATGATCTGCCAATTCTACGTCCACCTTCCGCCGGCTGCGACACCAGAGGCAAAGCCAAAACTATCGTGTCTTATGTACCAGCGCTCCGCCGATCTGGGCCTTGGAATTCCATTCAACATAGCCTCGTACGCGCTGCTGACCCATATGATTGCACACGTTACTGGTACCGACGCGCACGAGCTCATCATCCAACTAGGTGACGCGCACGTGTATAGAGACCACGTCGAGGCGCTGGAGGAGCAGCTCAAGAGGAAACCTAGACCGTTCCCTAAGTTGCGATGGGCAAGGGAGGGGATAGAGGACATCGAGGAGTTCACATATAACGATGTTATAATTGAGGGATATGAGCCTCATCCCGCAATCGCGATGAAGATGAGTGTCTGATGTATGGACTAGTTGATTTCTCTTGTGTATCTCGGTATTATACCAGCCGTTTGCCAAACGGAAAATTAAACAAAACAGTGACTTGCTTGAGTGACGAAATCGGCTGACTCCGTCCCACGTGCAGATATATTGTATCGTCATCGCTTGTCTCTCCACAATGGACAACCTTACAGAGCTTTTTGCAACAATACCTCCAGGATACCAGTGGCCTGCAAAATTCTGTGCAGTCATCACTGTCGTCGTGTGGGTCGCGTCTCTTATCACCTCGAATGTTTCCCAAGTCGATCGTCTGTGGACATTTCTACCGTTCATCTACGCGGGCTATTATGCTCTTTTGCCCTTATGGCCTCATGAGCCTTCATTTTTTCTGTGTCCGTACACACCCAGGAGCCTTGGCTGGGCGGTAGCCAGAGACTTCAGTCCAAGAGCAGTCTTGATGCTTGGTCTCATCTTTCTGTGGATGATCAGGTATTTCATGCTCTCGAGCTGGCACTCTTGTGTAATAAGCATTTTGTGAATATAGGTTATCATACAATACCAACAGACGCGGTCTCTTCAGGCTGTAAGATTCTGATTCTTTATCATCTTGCACTGTCTCATAATCTATCAGACAGGACGAGGATTACCGCTGGGCTGTCCTCCGCAGCCAAGTTCCAGCCTGGTTTTTCCAAATTATCAACCTCACATTCATTGCCGCGACTCAGAACGTTCTTCTGCTTCTTTTAAGCTTCCCGATCAAAACCGTATCTACCTTTCAGCCGCATACCCCTCTTGCCACGTCGGATTTCATCCTCGCTGTGCTTGCGCTGGTAGATCTGACGTTTGAATTTACCGCGGACAATCAACAATGGGCTTTTCATCAATACAAGTATGCGTATCTGGCTGCTGAGAAAGGGACGTCTGAAGTCGAATCATACGACAAGAAGAAACAATGGCTTGGTGCTCGTTTAAACTTCACCCCTTCAGATGCCAAACGTGGTTTTGTAACTCGCGGTCTTTGGGCGTATTCACGTCACCCCAATTTCTTATGCGAGCAATCATTCTGGGTGTGTTCATGTTTTTTCCGTACTTGAAACCCTTTTTTGAAATGTTTTCAGTGGATAATCACTCTCTTCCCGCTTCTATCTCCGTCAAAGCCTGACCTCATCATTTCCACTTCTTTCCCGTGGCACCTCGTACCCACCTTGTCTGCTATCCGGCAAAACTTTCCCTATACTCTTTATCCCCTCCTATCTCACATTTCCGCATCTCTTGCTGACCTCGCACCCGCCTTCGCACTTTCCTTACTCTTTTTCTCATCCACCCTCTTTACAGAGTCTATCAGCGCGGGTAAATATCCGAAGGAATACAAGGCATATCAGAAACGAGTGGGTATGTTTAGCCCATTACGTACGTGGGAGAAGGGACTTGTCCTTGCGTTGCGCGGGCGTAAGAAAGAGGCCGACGACATCATTTGGGGCGAGGGAGATAAGGAGAAGAACGAGTAGATGAAGGAGTAGATAGTGGATTGTCAGACTTAGAGTTTGTCGGACTCAGGACGGTTTTGGTTTGTGTAGTTTTTTTGATTCTCTTCAGTACCTCGAATAGGCAATCTGCTTTCATAGTGGTCTGTACGATACAAGCGACCTATGTGATATACTTTTCCGTTCTTCTTTGACCTCTCTGAAAAGGACAAAGGAGTCCCTGTATATTTTTGACAGGCCTTGAAGTTTCATGCGATGCTTGGTGCCCAAGCTAATTCGCCATCTTCGCGTTATAATGCCATTATTATACCGATCAATTTCCGCATACTGGAAAAAAGAGCGTCATTCATTCCCAATGGCATCCATAGCTCAGGTCGTGCAATATGCCCAGTGGGACCTTTGCTATTATTTTCTCGCTGACCAGGATTTTCAGCTGCTCGACGGTTTCTGGACAAAGAATGTCTCGAGTGATCCAGCTCTCGATGTATACCAGTGTCCTTTGTCAAAGTGACGGGACAGGACCTGAGTATTCCGTTATATACGTGCTAGCGGCAATCATCTTCTAAGTTACATCAAACCCACGATGAAAACAGCCAGGCTAGATATAGCTAAAATTACACCGGAAGACATTGTCGTCCCACGGCCGAGAGCTGCGTTCTTTTTCGTTGAAGTGGGGGAGGGCGTGCTCGGAACTGAGGGAGTAGACATTGCTGATGTGGATGAGGATGTTGTGGAGGTTGAAGTGGTGACGTTCTTGGCTATATCATCAGAAGCAGTAGACAACAAACCAGGAGGGATTGCGCCATCTGTAAGACAAGTCAGGACATTGGAATCCCAATGAGCTCCACATCACTCACCAACGAATGAAGCGCCACAAAGGTCAGCGGCATAATCAATGTCGCCGGTCAAGAACGAGCCAGGCATCGTCTGATTTATCAAGCTGAACGCGCCCTTCATGCAGTCAGTGCAGACGACACTCGAGGGAAACCCCTTCTTGACTAGGTTGGCGATTGAAAGAATGTTTGTGGCGTTAAGGTTCATGGTACCAGTCAGCACCTCGACGTTCCTGAGCGTTCCCGTCACACAATTGATACCTCCACTATTGGAACTAATCCATTATAAGAACCTGTCATACGAACGAATCAAGAAACTTACTCTTCTAAGCAGGCAACCTTCCGCAGAGTCTGATAATTCGCCTTCACAGTCGAAATCATAGATGAGGAGAGACCAAACTCATCCGAGCAGCTTGTAGTAAGGTTTTGAAGGACAGCGATGAGAGTTTCGTCACTACACGCTGGGGCACTGCACATGCTGCCAAGCCAAGTATCAAGATACGCAACGATTGACTCTGGCCCGTTCCCGGCACCTATCAGGACAGGGAAGAGTTGTGCGGGCTTCAAGCATGTACGGGCGGCAGGATCCTGTCCAATAGCCATGAGTACGTTTACACACCCAATCGAATATCTAGCCAGCGCGAAAGCGACGCGTCAGGTTCTCGAGTACAAAATGATTGTTCTTGAATGAGACGTACGAGTTTGCAGATACGAAGCCGACCAGGGCAGCGATAGTGATGACGAGGAACATCATATTTAATTGAGGAGCTATGAGAGCGACCGTTCAACGGCGTCAAGAGGAGGGTGAGATATCAAATCTAGAGATTCATTCATGTGCGGGTGGCCCTTTTTATAGTGTCCATGGGTGAACAGCGTTGCTAGGATTTTTGTTTCATCAACCCCTCAGGAGACCTGGGGATCAAAAGCAAGGGGGGCTTGATCAGATCCGTCATTTCGCAAACCTGAAGACGGTCAGACTAAGATCTGCTTAAGCTTATCCATACCGAATCTGTGATTCGAATTTTCGTCGAAAGTAGCGACAGAGACAGATGTCGAGGTATATAGTGGGCCGATCGACGTATCTGCGTTAATTCTAGAGCTCGAGGCAAGGAACCGATGATGACCGACAATCATATGTATGTTTGAAATCATCACGGGTCAACCGGACGGATGGAACATAACCAGAGTCTGTCCGATAAGTAGAGATATGGCGGGACTTACAACTAATCGTATCAACATACTGCACTTGTAGGACTATCAGTCGGTCGAAAGAGTGAAGCGCACCAACAATTTGTATAGTTCCTTAACAAGCCATTGACGACAGCATTGGGCCTGATTTGCTGTTGTTTTTTCCATCAAATTGTTGACCTCGTTTTTCGCCTGCGAAGGTGCTAGCGAAACTAGGAGTATGTACGCTACACATCTGTCAGGACCGGAGAACATGGAGCCCAGGAACCCTTGTATTTTGTAAGACCTGCAACAAGGACTAGCAATTTGTACAAAGAATCACTATGGTGGACGTGAGGAGGTCCAAATCATATCCTGAAGCGCACAAAAGCTCGAATGCTCTGCGTTATGTTTGTCGATGTCAATGTCGATGAAGAGTTATTTATGTATGTAATATCGGACTTCGGAAAATCAAGTGATGACAAACAGTTACAAGCATCGTCTGACCCACCAGTCACTGTCTTCCTTCCTCGTTCACCATGGCCGACTCAACGTCTATTCTTATCCAGACATTCTCTCCATTCCCTTCACTCTCTCTTATCGTCCCATCCTCAACTCTCATATCAGACGTACCTTCACTTCTTCAAGAGCGCTATCGTGACCTCCCCTTCACCAGCCCTTCTCGCTATGTACTCTCAACGCACAGGGGTCGTGCAATTCCACCTGAGGCTGCAGTCTCCTCGCTTCATGCCGATGAGACCGACACAACCTCGACATACAATTTTGTATCTCTGCGTCTGACTCCTCGTCTTGTTGGTGGCAAGGGCGGCTTTGGATCTCAGCTCCGGGCTGCCGGGGGCCGTATGAGTAGCCAGAAGACTAGCAACAATGACTCGTGTAGGGATTTAAACGGCAGGAAACTCAGTACTATCAAGGATGCTAAAAGGTATGTTTCGTTTTCTGTTATTTTGACTTGTCCGTGACAAATGCTATTATGATAGGCTTGCAGAATATGTTGAAGCTGAGCCAGAGCGGAAAGCCGCCAAAGCTGCGGCGCAGAAAGCAAAACTTGAGGCTATCGAGCGCAAGGTTCGCAACAGCAGCGGATCAACAGGCGATGCGTCTGGGACGGATTCGGCACCTGTTTTTGCGGGGGCGAAGCACAGACTTGACGATACAGAGTACTTTGAGCAAAGCAGAGAACTTACGGAGAGTGTGAAGAATGCTGTGACGGCCGGTAAGTGTTCAACTTGGGATGGAGAAATTATAGATTTTCCATGCTATTCATTAGGACTTCTCAATCTTAAGAAGAAGAAAGCCAAGCTAGGTTCAGAGGCCACAGGTGCAGCCTCCACCCCAACAAAACCTGCAGCGAAGGCTGAAGAATCAATTATTGAAAAAGCACGTGTCGCGGGGGCTGTTGGAGCATGAGTGTTGTATAAGTATTGCTTATTTTGTATTTTATTAATATACACTATCACAATGTATTTTATTAATATACACTATCACCATGTATGAGATTGGTCGATAGTAGTATGCTCCGGAAATTCTTGAATCAATTGCGTGCAGCGTCTGTTGTCGACATGTTATGTAAATAAGTTGTTGGAGAACGTTGCGAAAGATTGTCCCCCAAGCCAACTGAAAATGGGAAGGTTTTCGAGTGACAATGAGCTATAACGTTGAACATCCTTTTCTATGGACACGGGATTGAGGGCGCCCGTATTCGATCTCCTGCCAAGCCGACGGATCGTCGGCCGATCGATATGTATCACGTGTTTTCTGAATAATTCTGATGATTCTGATTTGCTGCCGAGTCAGATTGGTGCTACCAAAATTTACAGGAAAAGTTTTATACACATTCAAAACTACTCCATTACAAAAAACGACATTCCCCTGATTGTGTCTCACTTTGTGACTTATAATGTGTCCTCACGCAAACGGCGATAACCTACCCAACGAAGAGATGGTCCATGTTCCCCTCACAAACGGCTCCTCATCAGGAAAGCGTGGAACCAATCCTAGCTTGAATCGTTCTTCGACAGAAAAGCGCAACCCATACGCACCGCGTGCCGCCGACTTCCTTTCCAACATTTCAAATTTCAACATTATTGAGAGCACTCTTCGAGGTGTGTAGTTAACGTTAACTAATCATGAAGGGGAAAGATTTTGAATTCCTGACTTTCGTCGTTTGATAGAGGGAGAGCAATTCGCTAATGCTTTCTTTGATACCAAGACTAAGATCGCTATTGCCAAGGCTCTCGATGCCTTTGGTGTTGAGTACATTGAACTGACCTCTCCCGTTGCCTCGGAACAGTCCCGCGCGGACTGCGAGGCTATTTGCAAGCTGGGTTTGAAGGCCAAGATCCTCACCCACATTCGGTGCCATATGGACGATGCCAGGATAGCTGTTGAAACTGGTGAATTTTATGTTGCAGTTTTCTATGACCTCGGAATAACGATGATTTTTCTAATAGGCGTTGATGGTGTTGACGTCGTTATCGGCACCTCGTCCTTCCTCCGCGAGTTCTCGCATGGAAAGGACATGGCTTATATCACCAAGACTGCCATTGAAGTCATCGAATTCGTCAAATCCAAGGGCATTGAAGTCCGCTTCTCATCAGAAGATTCTTTCCGCTCGGACTTGGTTGATCTCCTTTCGATCTACCAAACTGTCGATAAGATCGGTGTCCACAGAGTGGGTATTGCGGATACCGTTGGTTGCGCTAACCCCAGACAAGTGTACGACCTCGTCAGAACCCTCAGGGGTGTCGTTGGATGTGACATTGAGCTCCATCTTCACAATGACACCGGAATGGGTATGCTCTTTCTACAAAGACGTCTACGGCCAGAATCTCACAGCAGATTGAACAGCCATTGCTAACGCCTACACTGCACTTGAAGCTGGCGCGACACACATCGACACTTGTAAGCCCATCGTCAACATTGCGATGAACCAGTCCTACTATTGTTTGTAGCCGTCCTCGGTATTGGTGAGCGTGTCGGTATTACGCCTTTGGGAGGGCTCATCGCCTGCCTCTACGCTGCCAATCCCGAATACGTCAAGTCCAAGTATAACCTCTCTATGCTTCGTGAAATCGAGAACCTCGTTGCCGAGGCCGTCGAGGTCAATATACCCTTCATGAACCCCATCACGTTCGTACATCCTCTGACAGACAGCACTCTCAAAGTTCTCAATTTTTGTGACAGTGGCTACTGCGCGTTCACCCACAAGGCCGGTATCCACGCCAAGGCCATTCTCAATAACCCTAGCACCTACGAGATCCTTAAGCCCGAAGACTTTGGCCTCACTCGTTACGTGTCCATTGGGTGAGCTACTGCCGCCCTGGTGTGAGAAGTGTCCTGTCTTACATTGGTTCCAGACACCGCTTGACCGGCTGGAACGCTGTCAAGTCGCGCGTGGAGCAGCTTGGACTCAAACTCACTGACGATGAGATCAAGGATGCAACAAACAAAATCAAGGAGCTCGCTGACGTGCGTACACAGTCCATGGACGACGTTGACTCCCTGCTTCGTGTCTACCACTCCGGTATCCAAAGCGGCGAGCTCGCTGTTGGACAGAAGGAGGCGCTGGACCGCCTGCTCAAGCAGCACCGTGAGGAGGCACAGCAGAACAAGGACTAGGATTATAGTGCATATGCACTTGCAAATCGTTGGAGAAAGGCGAGGAGGCGAGGAGGAAGGATTACCCACGTTGTATTTGTAGAAAAGGCCTTGTAAAGATGATGTACAAGTCCACTGTTTTATCTATCGCCAATTTCAATTCAGCCATGTTCATATTACCTACCGAACTTCCATATATCACTGGATCAACAAGAGCTTTTCAAGAGACATCCATTTCAAGTAAGCTTTAGGGTTGCAAGATCATTTACATGGCCCTACTGAAAGTGATCCAACATTCTCAAGAGTCATCAGCTCTGGGCAACGGGTTCTTAGCATTTGATACCTATTGGCAGTGGCAGCACATGTTTTTAGAGGGGTCATGTACAAACCCACTTATTGTTCCTGCCCTTTATTGAATTGCGGTTCAACATCAGGCTTACTGAACAATTGTCTCGTTTTCACTGCGTGACCATCACCACACGTACGGTAATGAATGGCGAGCAGAAGAAATCTTTACAAGGAGGCGTGTACACTAGATATATTACATTGCTCAGGAGTAAAAGGGGTAGAGAACTCGACGAGAACGGTATTAGAGTACAAATGGCATACTAAAACGATAGGCCAGTCTCGGCATGTATGGATAACGTAAAAATTGTCCCACTCCTTGAGGTGAAACTGAGAGAGATTTAATGGAAACGGAGGTATATCAGAGGGCATAGTAGTATGTAACTTATGCTTGCATGATACCCATTCTATTGAACATTTCATCCAGAGTTTTGAACGCAACGGGCTTCACCAGACTGCACGAGAGTGATCAGTACCTTGCAAGTAAACCGGTCGGAAACACTGCTTACTATCCATCCACTCCAGCCTCAAAAGCTCGCCGCTTATCCTCGAGAGACGACATGCCCGTGAGAGCCAAGATGCGAGCAGAGTTACCTAGTTGCCTCGTACTAGCGCTTGACCGCCTGGATTCAATGGCGCGAATCTCAGCCGTCGCAGAAATACCTAAAGGTGTCGTTTAGGCGATATATATGCTGTGCTTCAATCTCAAGCCAACTGACCATCTAGATTGGGCATAGATAAGTCCAGGAGAACCGCACTGGCAACTGTTTGAGAGAACGACAAGAAGGGAAAAAAGACATGACATACTCAAAAGGGCCCTCCTTCTCATAGGTGGTCACTCCGTCACGTCCATCAACGGCAGAACAAAAGTCATATCCCTATAACATCAATTAGAACATATCTTCACCTGACAAAAGAATCACACCTTCTGAGATAGCCATTTAATACTGTATAAATGTTAACAATAAGTACACCTCGATCAGTTACGCATCATTGCCAATTCACTCACAGCAGATTTCTGAGGATACTGTTGTCCTCAACAACCAGGACTCGGAAGCGGCGCTCTTCTGAGGCACGCAGACGGGCTGACGATTCCAAGAGCGATCCACCAGAACCCACGGAAATCGTCTTCTCTAGGTCGACATTACCACTTGGCTCAAGTGGCGTGACAGATTCCTTCCCAGACGACGTTAATGGAATTGATGATGATGATCTCACAGTCAACGATGGTCTAGGATTGTATGCCCGTGCCCAAGTAGAGTGACTTTTGTCAGATTTGCGCCGAAGGATAGACGAACCAGAACTAGTCTGCTTCTTTTCTTGAAGTGAAGGAGGCGAAGGTTGGACTCCATTCGGCTGAGGCGTTATCGAAGGATGTGCATCCCGTTTCATCTTGTACGCATGCAGACATAGCTTGACCAAAGCTCGCAACCGCAAAGGACCATACGGCTTGAACAGGACCCGACATATACCACCGGCAAGTTCATGATCTGAAGCCGCTTCCATAACAGTCGCGCTGCCACGAGATGAAGTGGTGATTATGAATGGACGGGCCGTATCTCGAACTTGGGTCGCTTCCGTCACAGGAGATATATCCTCGTTCAAAATAACAATGTCTCCACGCCCTAAACCGCTGTGAACCTCGAATCCCCACCAACTATTGAGAATCGTGTAAAGCACTCTTTTGAGGAGTTGCGTGCCTTCGTGTGGCGTATCAAATCCGACAAGAGATATGGTGGGAAGCGTGAAAAAACCCTCGGGTTCAAAGGGTTCCATTTCTGGTGCTCTGACAGGTCCTTCGACCTTGTCGGCGAGGAAGGTGACCTTAATTTCCGTACCACTACCTTCTTCACTCCAGACGTCTACTTTGCCACCCACACTTTCAGATGTGACGATGCTATTGACGATGGCCAAGCCCAGACCAGTGCCAGTTTGTAAAGGATTTTCCTGAGAGAACGGATGGAACAGCTGATTCTGTGTGTGTAACAAACGTGAGTACCTAAATATCAACATTATTCAGATCAAGGAAACATACCTGGAGGAAATTCTGGCTAATGCCTTTGCCAGTGTCCAACACGGAGAGCTCCACCTTGATTTTATCTGGCGGGTCAGTCTCAGCTAGAGGAAGCTCCCGAAGTACGATGTGAACGAAGCCACGCTATGTCAACATGAAAAAGCAGAATTCGCGACCTAAAAACCTTGCGACGCACCGAAGTAAACTTTAGACTGTTTCCAAACAAATTCATAAGTACTCTACGTATACCGCCCTTCTCACATATCACTGCCCAACCCTAACACATTCCTCAGTCAGCAACGGATTTAAACGAAGAAAGCAATGTCTACCTCGCGTCGATATCCAACATCAATCACAGTCTCTACAAAAGTCGACGACCGAGGCATGGGCAACCCGGAAATGTCCTTGGGCGGAGAATAAACACTTCCAATCGCAGAGTCACCTACTATTGCTGAACGAGCACGATAACCGATCCAGGACCCATCAACAGCATCCTCCACGAGTTGCATGAGATCAACTCTAAAAATTCCTAATAATCATTAAGATCAAATAAGAGTTAGAACCAACCTGGAGGGATTGATCACATTCTCAACGCCACCGGCTTTCGAATTCCCACTAAGTTTTGTAAAATCTAGGACATGGTTGACTGTCTCCACGAGAGAAGTCCCACAGGCCTGCACGGTTTGCAGGAACGAAATCTGCGAATGGCTCAAGTGGCTGTCACCAAGAAGTTCTGCAGCTGCCAAAATCTGTATGAAAAGGTTCAGCAGATACTCTAAACGGAGTGAAAATCAACATACCCCATGGAGAGGTGTACGAAGTTCATGCGATATACTTTAAAGGAGAAACATGAGCTTAAAGCATGAACTTGTTGATTGCTCGTCAACAGACAACTCACTTGGAGATGAACAAACTCTTCGCTTTATCAGCGAGAATCATACGTCGTTTCAGCACGGCAGACAATATAATGACACCTGCCCTCAGGTCAGGACTCGAAAAAGTGACACAGAGTGAAAAACGAACCTATTGCACGCAAGTACGACAACTCATGTCCTTCCAGCTAACACGAATCCGATCAAAACCGACATCAAGATCGTCATAACTAAACTTTCTTACATATCTTTTAGTCTCATTTGTACCATTATATGCACACAGTAGCGCAAACGGTCTTTTATCTATATTGAAAATCGGGACCGCTAAACGGAACATGCAAGTATCAGCGTCAACAGCCTTACACAGATGAAACGCCCAACATACTAAGCGCATACTGTATATGAGTCGGCAAAAACGGCCTAAAACTCGGCGGTACAATCCCCTCACTAATTTTCCCATCGGGGTACTTTGAAAAGAACGCATTAAGCTGCTGATACTCCTCTGACGACAACTGACGCTTGGTGGCCTGCAAATTAGGATCACCAAAATGCATATTCACAGAGACAGCTCCCTCAGCGTTCATGGACTCCAAAACCTCGCAGTGCGAGACGTCCATAACAATGACGCCCTCGACATCAAGAGTGCGCTTGACGAGCTTGGCGGCACGGTCATACACTTTATCCATCGGCGACGCAATGGATACAGGTGGTCCGCTCTGTTTCTCGCTCTGCGGCTGTTCCGTGTCAATCTCAAGGCACTCGCGGCTGAACTGTTCCATCTATAGATAGCATGGACACACGAGTGGGAACCGTTAGACAATTTCGGGGTAGCGTGCCACGAGGATGACTCACCGAGTTTTGGATGCGATCCCGAATCCGAAGTTGGATCTGTCAAGAAGTCAACGTCATAGATCGTGGTGCAACTCAGGGTCGTGGAAAACCCAGAAGTTGACGAACTTTGTCTCGCCAAAGCTCCATCTCCCGCATGGCGATAGCCTGCAAAAGCATCCAAGTACATACATGTGAGAAGAAAATCATATCCAACAGCCAAAATAACGCACCGCAAACTCCTTCAACGTGTGTTTTTGCCGAGGCGAAAAGTCCTCACGCGGAGTATCGCTAAAGACAGCCAGCCTGAAAAGAAAAGACGAAGATATTAAACGTGGGTATGGCAGTCTGGTCGACCTGAACATACGCTCCAATGTTGTACCCATCCGCGGTCCTCAAAGGTGCTCCCGCATAAAACCGGATATGTGGCGCACCTATTACGACAGGCTGCAGAAGATCGTAAGATACACTCGCCAAGTATCAGGAAGAGATGAACTCACGTTCTTGGCAAACCGCCAATCCCTAAGGGTATCAAGAACAACCATCGGCTCGTCACCCCTGAAAGAAGCATCTGTTAAGCCACAGCGTCATTGAGCTTATGCGAAGGCCCCATACCGTTGTAGAATAGCATGTGCACAGATGGAGTGAACGCGCGCATTGGTCGTTGATGAGATGCCCCCTGCACAAAACCCAGCTATTGGTCCAAAGTCGTAACGGGAAGTATTCTTATCAGCGAAGTGTACTTACAGATGGACTTGTGCCACCTGAGTGCGGAGATATGAGATAAAAAAGACTCAATTCAAATTAAATGTACTCACTGCTCATTACCATCGATAAGAGATATTACCACGCCCTTGGTACTAAACACCAACTTTGCCAGATGCGCGATACGGTCAAAATTGAGATCAGGACCCGTGTTCCAGATATTGAACCTAAAGTCGCAGTGAGGAAACAAATTATTGGATGGTGAAGATCAAAAACACACTTATACAACGCTCTCCTCCGCTCGAGCTCATCGGGAGGATTGGGCGGAGCAAGGTACCCAAGGTCATTAAACATCTGTTCCTCCTTCGCCGCGCGATTCGCTCGAAGACTTGTGATACTCTCCTGTGCTATCCTTCCTCCAGGCAACGGAGGCTCGCGAGGGGACGCTTCGGGCAGGGGAGAAGATGTCTGTCGCGTCAGACATACCCGCCTGGGAAGCGCTGGTATTGACATTGGCGAGCTTGATGTGGATTTGAACGTCTGAACAGAAGGTCTCGATGCGGGAGACGCGGACACTTCGACGATACTCGCCGAGAGACCGCCGTTAGGAACCGGGCACGCACCAAAGTAGTCACCTGGTGATGATTCAGGCCCCGCCTCGAAAGGCGACGCCGATACAGCTGATAGATGCTTTGGGCTATCGGACAGCGCAGGAGGGGAGGAAGGTTGATCCTGCTGCGGGGGTGTTGAAAGTTGGCCGGGGCACTCCGAAGGGGAATCAGACCGTGGTGAAGACAGTAGTGTCTCATTATGCAGGGCACTAAAATCGTGTTCAATATCTGTTGTACCCTCCCAAAAACTTGTTCGACGTGTTTTGCGCGTTCCGCCCAGAGTGTCCGGGTGATCGGTGCCTGAATCAGCGTCGGATGGATGCGACCCGGGTAATGTGGCGGTGAAACCACGCATAGGATCAGTCAGCTCATGTTCTGGAGAAGGCAGAGCAAGTGGCGATATGTCGACCCGCGCTGCTGCCCATCGTAATGTTGCAGCCGTTGTCTGGGCCTCTGAGTTTATGAGTGCGCTATTCGGTGTCGGATTGATAACCTCCCCGGAAGACGGTAGTGGAGCAGAAGAAGTGGAGAATGAATTCCGCATTCGGTGAGCGGGCATTGGGATGTTTGGAGGCGCCGTGGGCCGGAAACGCCTTATTGAAGACGATGGGGAGATTGACATAGTCGAAGTAGACGAGCGGGCTGCAGCTGGAGGAAGTGTTGGACTCACTTCATCTGATAATCGTCTTGAGTCGGATTGTGTTAGCATATCATCAGACAGAGTCCCAGAAGGGTACATAAGAAGATGAATATCGCTATCGTGACTTGTTCGAGAAGAGCCTGAAGCCTCGGATGAGAGTGAAAACGAGGATTGACAGGACCGTGGCGGAGTGGGTGTGCGATGCGGATCCCACTGGCCATTTGCATATGCATTGATAAATGTTGCCCAGTCGTACTCGGAGTGCATAGAAATTAAACTTTTGTCCACATTGGCTTGAGGAATATCATGTTCCGTGTCGAAGGGAGAAGGAAGGGTGCCTATTGAATAGAAAACGGGATAAGAGTGAGAGTCTGGACCATGTCTGACATACGAACCGAGACTCAAGTCCGAATCATCCTGGTTGACGGTATTGATGTGGGAAAATGCATCGTGAGGCTTGGTATGCAGAGACTCGAGGACACGCGGTGATTCGTCGGGCCTGAGCCAGCGGGTTGCAAAGGATGGGAGAAAGGATATCTTGTCTTTTGAAGGCGCAGTTGATGGGCGAGATGGGGAACGGCGGGTGGGCCGTTTGAGAGGCGGCGGTGCAGAGAAATGACTGCTATAAGGGAGAGAGGTTGAAGAGTGGAATTGGTCAAGAATACCAAGCGTAGTGGGAGACAGCGCTGGAGCAGCTGGGGAATCGTGCGTTGCCATGGCGGTGTGCGGGGAGACGCGGTGCTCTAGGTGGATTATATGCGTTACTGGGGCGCGCCACACATGGGACGGCGGCGGGGAGGGAGATCAGAGAGCAGAGAGTAGCAGGCAAGCAGCACAGGACACGCACCACATTTGCCTCCTTGTAGACCCTGCTCCAACCATCCCCAGGTTTCGGCCGACCCCGAAACCGTGTGACTCTTGACGTCACCTCCATGCAACCACCCTTGAATGATTCCTGCGGCGTTTTGCCATGTGGCAATTGATCAACGCCGAGCTTTTCCGAGCGCCTCATATGTCGGCACACTCCTAGCTCGTTTTCCGCGACTCTCCAAGCCTCATCCCGGTTTAGCATGTGCGCCACCAGCTGTTGCTTCTGTTACGACATCTGCAAGCATTCGCCCCTTTGCTTCAAGGTGTCGGTCAATTGTACCTAATAACCTATTTACACATTCGTGATAACCAACAAGCTCCACATAAACAAAGGTAATGTAAGGTTATCATTTTGGTCCGACAGGGCCTCTAGAACAGACGAGAGCGCAACCACGGATATGTAACGTGCCGTCTATGTGGTCGGATCAGCTGACCGCGCAATATCCGTATCAATACCAAAAGTTCGCACCGAGAAGGTTTCCACGACTCCTAAAAGACGGAGAAGCCACGCACATACTGCAATCGAGACTGTGAACGCGATGCTACCTTCCAAAGTCTTTGACGTCGTTGGCGACCATCGATGCCATCCAATCCTTTTCCCCACAATGGAAGCCTGTCCTTATCAGGGACGCTTGCATTTTCACGTTGAAAACACGACTCACCATCGCGTCTCCCACACCCAATGTCAAGATTCCCGTGAACTGTAACAGTTGCGACGGCCTAATCACATGTCGACATCAATATACCCCACTATAAAGGAATACATACCCTTCAAGCCAAACAGACCCTGCACATCCCGTCAGAAGATAGAAGTGGCTCAAAATTGCCGTACCCCGATCACGGTGATCCAAGAACTCGTTCATAAAAAGATGGACTGCTGCACCAAAGGGATAAACTGCAAAATATCGCACATATTCTGTGAAGACAAACAATGCGAATGCAGCACTAAATGACAGGTGAGTGAAGGCAGGCTGCATATCAGATAAGGTTAATCTACATCAAACATCAAACACGACCAGCGGAGATCTCACGTCAATAGCAATGCCCGGAATAAACATCACCACCGCCAGCGCGTGGAAGAACTTACGACGAGCATTAAGCCCGAGAGTCGGGACATGCTTGTCTGCCGCATCCAGCAAATCCGAGGCGACCTGCGTTCCATTCGGCAAGCTTGGGAGAGCCGGGAGGGCTGGGAACGTCATCCCCGCCACGCCCAGAGATGGGGAAGATGAAGACCCTGGTCCAGGTGTCGTTCCAGACTGCTCCGTTCCCTGCAACGCCGTATTTTCCGGTACCGTCGAGGCTACGAGAGTTTCACTCGTTATATTGTTCCGATGCCAGTACCGTCGAGATCTTGCGAGCTGGCGGTTCCAACCTGCAACACTTAGAGAGCCCAGAGCAGCCCAGTAGGCGACAAGCGCGGGGCGTGTCCATTTGCGTTTACCCTCAAGGAGCCAAAAAATTACCCAGAGCCAGGGGTCCCGCTTCCCAAGACACCACCGTGTCCACATGCCGATGACACCTCCAACAATAATCACACTGCCAGTATAGAATCCGAGTGCCAAAAGGCGTCGGTTTCGTGGTTTGTCCTGCGGGTTGCGGAGGCGTCGGACCGGACGCTGAGCAATGTGACGTGAAAGCACGAGGAACGGAGAGAGGAGGAAGCCAGTTAGAAGGGAGCCTGCAATCAATGCAATCTGAAAAGTGAGGAGAGGGGTAGGCAGTCGGTATGTCTTGATGAAAGGCGTAGTGACAGGTCGTATCTATTTCTCATGAAACCAGCAGCGAAACATAGGAAGAGTAGAAAACGCACTCTAGCAATAGTGATATTGAAAAATTCCATGAAAACCGCTGTTCCACCGAAACAGACAAGACCAAGTTCTCCCAGAGTAAATACGCGATGCGCCAGTCGAATGGCCACATACAACGTGAATTGATAAAATAATGCACAGAATATCACTTCAAAATAATTTAGATCTGTCAAGCCCAGCACTTGGGTAAATCACGTCAAACTAGTGAAAAAAAGGATAGACGAACGCTCCCAAAGTCCAAAATCCTGCTGTTGCAACAACACTTTAAGTCCGAAAATACCACTGGTCACACCTAAGGTGAAGAGGATGTAGTATAGTGACCGCCGGCCTTCGCTTCGAGGCACAGACGTCCGTTCACCTTCGGCGGTATTTCCACGTTTGAGGCACCGGTATTCTTGATACCACGAAGCACAAACATGCAAGAGGAGAATAGTGGAGCAGAAAGTTCCGAGATTCACAAGATTATAACGAGCTCTAACCAGAGCGTCCAGGGCAGTGGGAACATCGCGCGAGTTGTGGAACTCAGCTGGAGCTTCAATACGCCATTGTTGGGGAAGGGAGCTTGTAAATGAGCTCTCACCGGACAGTCGAAGTGCGGATATGAGAAGGCCAGCCGCGATGAGGGGACCTAAAAGCAGGCCAGTGAAGACCCCATCATCCGAAGATTCTCTGCAGAATTTGTGTCAAGGACAGTACGAGGCTGGGAAGGGAAGAAGTCACCTGTAGTTTTTGGGAACAGTCATCCATATGAACCCAAAATCCGTTTTGGAGGTGGCGATAAGCGAGCTACTGCGCTTTAAATCCTTCAGTTCCGGTAGACGAGATGGGGAAGGAAGCTTTGAAAGCGGGGAGGAGAGCGTTGAAGATGAAGACGATGTCGATAATTTTAAGTTAGGAAGAGAAGACGTGGTCTTGGAATGCAATGTACTATGTGTCCATATGCTATACAAAACCACAATCAAGCTAAATAGAAGGAGTTCTGAAGGTTGTTATATTCAACAACTATATGACAAGAGATCCCAAGCAAGCTGACCTTTCACAATCCACAAATTATGTTGGCCATTATTGGTGTTTGCCTCGGAAAGCTTGTATATAGTATGGGAAGCGTAAAGTATCGCACCGAGTAGAATGTGTGATTCTCCACACTTGCGAAAATCAGCGGAGAAGATCCATGTCCACGACGATGGAAGTAATGTAATGCGGAATTCTAGGAGTCTAGGAAAAATAGTGATCTCGTGCGTTGCACTTCGACGTGAACGCACAAGCGCCGGTGAAAGATGGCGTTTGGCGGAGCTTTTGACATGGGCACTAACAGCTGGGGAACGCGATCGAGTAAAATGCTGGCGAGGAGCAAGTAAAGTCGACCCATTTCCAGATTCACCTGAAGAGGCCGCGTGGGGACTGCGGCGCCGCCGGAGCGACGCATCCAGCTTGTCGTCTCTGATGGCTAAAGACGGACCATTCTGCGATGCAAGTCTTCCACGAAAGGAGTTAGGCGTTTCGTACTCGGTCTCAGAGTCACTATCGCTACTCCGTGAGGCGGAACTATACATCTTGAATATGAACACAAAACGGCCTGGACCATGATCCACTACACATACCTTGATGACCCCGCTTGATAGCTCGTACTCCACCCCATGCTTGCCGCTACATGTCCCACATTAGGTCGAATAGTGTTATTACTGCCACTCGAGTCCAGTCGCCGACGAGTTACACGCGCGTTCTGTCGTGATTTTCGTGTCGTGTCATTGCGACTTGTCGGTCCCCCAGATAATGGGGGTGAAGGAGAAGAACGTGAGCGAGACAGCTTGTGAGGTTGAAGGGTCACTCTTTCTGTGATCAAGAACGTAAGTTGTCTCAGTTCAACCGTCGAGCAATGTTGGCGCTTTGCTGAATATCTTTGCCGCACGCACGTGATATAGCGGTAGTGAGTTACACGCCTCAACAAGTGTGGTTGGCCGCCTTCGGACTCCGTCTTTTACATACATAAGTTCCAAAATTAGTTATAGAATGGATATAAAGTTGGACGCTTTTTTTTCACTCGTTCTCTTGACAGCTTATCAAGTCGCCGCCACGTTATGTCCAGTACGGTATACCTTGAGGACGTTGACACTAGCGATACGACGACTCAGGATGGTCTTCCTTCCAATCTCATGCCATCATCCGCTCCGTCTCTTTTGAAATCTGGATCTCAAAGCAGTGGCAGTACTAAGCGTCAACGAACCCTCATAGACATGTTCACGAGTTCTCAAGGAAAATTGATTCATGAACCATCTGCAAAGAAACTGAAGACATCTGCACTTACGTCGGGTTCTTCGTCTATAAAATTGAATGGTTCCAGGATCTTTGGGGTGCAAAAGCTTAACTCTATACCTTTCTCGATGTCAGAATATCTAGAAACTCTGGCAGATGATCAGAAACGCCTCTTAGGGCTCGAATGTGAAGTCTTGGGCAAAAGTTGGTAAGCAGACTCGCATAAACGCACTTTCTATATTTCAATCCTCATCACTTTGTTCGATCCTTGTCAAGGCTTAAACTCCTTCAAGATGAGATCAAGAAACCTTATTTCATTGCATTGAAGCAGTTTCTTTGGGATGAGGGCGTTAGGGGTCCAAACGATAGTCCTGTCACTCTCAAGATATATCCTGCACGTAAGACTTCCTCAGCATTCGGGTTTACTTCTGATAGTTAAGATTTCTGTAACAGCGAAAAATATTTACGCGTGGTCAAACACGCCCTTGGGCAAAGTCAAAGTAGTCATACTGGGTCAGGGTGAGTGCGCAACCTTGATGGAATCACTGCGGTTGTACATTCCTCTGTAGATCCTTACCACGGACGTGGTCAAGCGCATGGTATGTCAAATAGTTCTATGAGTTCTGATGGTGAATTGATTTTCCGTACGAGGATTGTGTTTCTCTGTGCCAACAGGCATTGCGGTTCCCCCTTCCTTGCGAAATGTGCGTGCGATACATGTCGATTGTATTTCTTGTTTCATTCACATTGATGGCTGGAAGATCTACATCGAACTCAAGGCAGAGTATCCGGAATTCGAGATTCCTAATCATGGGTGAGCCTTCTAAGTTATGGTAGACACATTCACGTTATTCCATTGTCTTTTGTAAAGAAATCTTACAGCATGGGCTCGAGCTGGTGTTCTTATGCTCAACACCTGTCTTACCGTCCGTGCAGGAGATGCAGGGTCTCATTCAAACAGGGGCTGGGAAGAATTCACGGACAGGGTCGTGGACATTGTGGACAAGTATGGTGGTGCCAATCTTCCAAGTGTTGGAATGGGGTCCGGCGGTGCCGGAGTTGGCCGTGGTGTTGTCTTTTTGGCCTGGGGAGCTTTTGCAAGCAAAAGAGTGGCAAAATTGGACAAGGTCTGGACTCGGATATCTTAATTTCAATGTCCTTGGCTAACAACAGGAGTGATCTGGCGTAATCAGGGAAAGCACTTGATTTTGATGAGTGCTGTGAGTCTTTTGGGAGATAGATGACATCTTGCGCCCTGACTAGACGTTATCTGTTGTGCAGCATCCGTCGCCGTTCTCGGTCGACCGTGGGTTTCGGGGGAACAACCATTTTAAGCTGGCAAATGATTGGTTGGAGAAAAGATACGGCGCAGAAGGAACGGTCGACTGGTGTTGCCTTGATGTCAAGGAAGAAGCCTGAGTTTGGACTTTTTTGTGTGATTTTCTGAACTTTTTGTTGTTGTTACCAACAAGGTTTTGTAATTTATAAGCCGTGTTGTTAGAACCCAAGAAAATAAGTGGCTTAGCGCTCAGCGCTCAGGAACTAAGATGGATAAACCCGATTAGATGATGACTTATCTGATCGTACTATGTATATATGGAAATATCGATAGGGGGTCTGGGGTATGTAAGGGTATGTATCGAAGGAAAATTTGCCTCCCATTGCCGGTGGTACTTATACGCCACCAGATAACACTAACAATCTTTGCGATCATTTTTTCCGTCGCCACGACTATCAAACCAGGTAAAGAGAACGTTGTAAGGTAACGAAATACATTCAACCAATCTAGGTATATATCTATAGCAAAAGGTACAGTAATAATATCGTCGTCAGGTAGATTACATGGAATATTGCCATGAATTTTTGTGATATGTACGATTAGCTCTGATTACTTATTAGAGGTAGAGGCCAGGTGAAGTCCGAAATCGATCAGGGCAGGAGTCAAATCATATCATACGCCCGTCAGGGCCGTACGATCGGTAGGCATGTTCCTGTTGTTCCTGCTGCTGTTGACGATGCTCAGAAGCCCCACCATGCATACGATATTGGTCGAGTTGTCGTGCTTGGTGGGCATGCATTTGAGCAGGAATGGGCAGGTGCAGACCGTGACTGATGGAATATTGCTCAGTGAAAGCGCGCCGATGAGTGAATGAACCGGTAACAGAAATATGGCGTTGATGCAAAGAGGTTTGTGATTGTGGATGGGAGGGAGTCCCTGAAGATGGTGGTGGCGGGCTTTGTGAAGGTATGGTGGTGTCGTGATCTTGATATGGCAGCGCGTGATAAGAATAGTGTTCGCGAGGAGAATCTACGCGGATTTCCGCTGATCTCCCGACGAAGCTTGGACTGCTGTAAGAGTCACCCAAGTGTCTCTCACGATCGACAGAATGGGGGTAGGTGGGAGGCGAATCCATGTACGCATTAGTCGCGGACGGTGCCAGAGGACTGCGAGATGATGGTAGGGATGATGAAAGCCCAGTTCCGTAAGATGGATATATTGACTTGGTCGATACAGGTGACTCCATGGGTTGTAGTTGTTGATACGGAGATTCTGGCGGCGGATCGCCGGGGTCGTCCATAGTGAAGGTATTATCCCATGTCTCGGAATCAATAACGTGAAGCCCGCGCGAAGAGCTCGCGACGACAGACGGTGAGAGCGAGCTGGCACGCGGAGAAGAATCAGACTCGGAGTCATGGTCATGGCTTGAGAAAAAATCAAGAGCATATGAACCATCGCCACTGTCTGTCATCTTAGGTTTATCTTTGCCTGTCGGTCCCCGACCCAATGGTGGTCGATCATCTGGGGGCCATCCGACCATCTTGCGCAGCCTGGCATTCTCTTCGTGGAGCTCCGCGACTCTGTGTTCTAGGGCCTATTGGCAAACAGAATTTATATAATTAACAATGGAAATTGCACATTTGTGGAACATACAAGCAAGTGTGCGGCGCGCCGAGCGCGAAAAGCTCTTTGGACATCTCGAGCGCGATTTGGAGGAAGATTGTCATTCCTTTTGCGGCCACGCTTTGATGTCATGAGAACTGGGAAACCGAGAGATACGGAGGGAGAGAAAGCTGGTTATGGGTCTGTACTGGGCATATAAATGTGCTCCGGGCTAACAATCGGGAGATTCAATCTCATTTCCTTGTTTGGACCTTGATCGGGGCACTGCAGCACCTTTGACACGATGCCCAGAGACACCAGACCCCAAAGGTTTTTGGCTGTTCAGTCAGATCCTCTCCGGTGGACATACACAAATCCACCTGTTGATCTGCACACATGAGCTGTAATCTGCTACTGGCATCATGGCAAATCGTCGTTCAGACGTACGACTTCTGCGGCTGACTTCGTAGGCATACCCCTTTTTACTCTTCCCATTTCGGGCACGTCACCAACACCTGTACTCCGAAATGTCTCAAAATTTCTCAAACAAGTAATGTAAACTCCTATGATATGCCACTCATCTTAGCACTGAATTCTAATAAGACTATAAACTACTCAGAAAATCGCATCTCCCACAAGAATATCTGTTTGATTTGTCATGTCTTTGAATTCGATATATCATCAGGAGATGAAAATCATACCAGTTCGCAAGGTACCAATTACAGTCCGATTATCCCGACGTTCACCCCCGGGTCGCCGCGCGAGCTTCTTTCCTTGCGGCCGCCTTCTCTTTGTCTCTCTTGGTGAACAGTTTGTGGCGAGGCGCTGGTTCTCGAGCAAGAGATTTATTTGCCGCCTTATTTTTCTCGACGTAGGACATGTGCTGGGCCCCGCTGAGCGCAGTTAGTGAACCTGTTGTCCGTTGGGCTGTTGGGAATTTAGTCGGGCCGAAGTCCTTCGAAGTGACGGTTCCAGCCAAGTCCCCTTCTACTGCACGGATATCTGATCCCAGATCTGCCTCGCTTTCATTCGCTAATAAAACGGAGGATAAAAGTTCAATCTGTTCGTCGCGCGTTCTATAGACGAGATCCGGAAGATCCTCGAGACCATCGAGATGCGTGATGACTTTGAAGGCGTAGCCCTGGTCAATCAGAAATTGTTGTCGTTTAGTGCTATAGAACATCTCTTGGGTATCTTTCGAGACGAGTGAATAAAAGAAGGCATTGAATCCTTCATCATTACGGCGTTTCGCACGGAGGATTCTGCCTAGAATTTCGATATGTATCTGCGGTACATAAATCCTAGAAACTGCATACCTAGACGTTGAGCTTCCTGACGACGCGAACCGAAGTGAGACGAGATTTGTATAAGGCAGGTGGCTTCAGGAAGATCAATTGATGTATCTCCGACCTGGAGTCCATTAAAAAACGTCAGTTCATTCGATTTTCAAGCAAAAGGGCAACCTTGACCTTTGAGAGAAAAATTGTGTTGACTTTGGCATCATGTTGGAACCAAGACAGGACTCTCATTCTCTCAACTTGACCGGTGCCACCATGTATAAAAGGTTTGCCAAGGCGTTTGGCATATGCCTGCAGACGATTGACATGAGCAGACCCTTCACACAGATATCGGACTTGCAAAAATCTTACCTCCAGCGCGTACACGTTGTCAGAGAATACTATGACTTTGTCCCCCCTATCCTCGTGGTATTTGATCAAGAATTGACATGCTTGGAACTTATTAGGGTTCATGCAATACAACAACATGCGCTTTCGTGACTGTTCGCGCAGGTACTCGCGATAAAATTCCGGCGTCATTGGACACCACACCTCGGCGCACTTAATGCAAGCGACAATCAGCTCTCGAAACTGATGACATCGTAAAAGGCCAGTACCTGAACGTTTGCGATATGGCCCTTCGCGGCAAGATCCCTGATGACAACAAAGTTAGTTAAATAATCACTACAATGATCACGAGCACAGCTTCGAAGCTTCGCACATCCAATTAGCTTCATAAAGCTTTGGTCCGATCATATAATTTAAGTCGGCAATCTTATCGTCCTCTCGGACAAGTGTCGCTGTGTGAGAAAAAGTCAGCTTGTTGTAGATCATCACGAGTGTGGCGGCCTTACCAGTAAGACCGAGCTTAGAATGAGCTTTAATAGTGGTGACGACTCTCCGGAACATAGCCGCAGGAACGACGTGGACTTCATCGAGCAATATGAAACCCCATTCCCTCGATGTCAGAAATTCCATCATTTTTTTCGACTCGTGGGATCGGTTATGGGTATTAGCCACCATTGAATAAGTTGACACGACAATGCCGCTCTCTCCTGCAAACTTAAAAACGAGGTTGAAAAACACAAGTCACCTCGACTTGCTAAGTACAAGTACGTTACCTTCTCTTTTTGATCAGCGGTAAACACCGCAATCTGACGGTCTGTGACGTTGGACCAGAGCAGAAATTGAGACTTCCATTGCATGACGGATACACTACAGCGTGAGGATGCACACGTAAGTGATTAATGATGTATCTGTGAGGAAAGACTCACGAAGAAGTGCACAGGACGAGACAGGACTTCTTGATCGTACACGCGGCGGTGATTCCGACAAGAGTTTTCCCTGCTCCACAGGGAAGGACAATAATCCCAGATCGAGCACGCCTGCAAAACGGACACTTGATTCAGACAACAAACAAAGAATTATAGAGTATACCCATTGCCAAACATCTTGCTCAGGCTTGTCTCCTGATAAGGTCGTATGACAGTCGCGGGTTTCAAATCTATATCGAGATTGGCATTGACAGTGTCGTTACGGAAGTCATATTCCTCAAGCATCGGATACTCCAACTCGTTACACCGCCTCTTAACGTCCTGATGTCTAAAGCGTGAAAACAGGAAGTGTCAGGAATTCGTGTACACACGTCGATCTTTGAATCGGTTATCTCAAACGCATGGACGTTCTCATCATCCTCGTCAATCTCATCTTATACGTTTTCAAGTGAGCTGGATGTTGAACATGTATGAATGAGGCTTACCGGATTCGACGCCGACAACCGAAGTAAATAAATCGGCGTCAGCACTCCGATTCGTGGCTTGGCTTCCAAGATCACTTTTGTTCTTCTCAGCATCTTTTGTCCCTGGAATGGTCAAGGTGCCTTTTACCGGCGCTTTTGATGTGGTAAAAGTCGCAGCCTTAATGCTGTTGTCTGTTTGAACAGTGATGAGGCGAGCCTCTCGGATAACTCTATCCTTGAGTAATAATTGCAGCGTTTCAGGGTGACTCGATTCCACGAAATACTTGTTGTGTTTCAGGACGAGCTTAACTTTGCCATAACTTAATGTCCGCTCTCGGATAAAAGAAGTGATACTTTCGGGTACTGGAACCTTGATTCCAGGTATCAAAGCCTGAAAATCGTTCATTCCACTCTGAGACACTTTACCTTGGATAGGCGATTAAGAACCTTCAAATCATCAACTATTAGCTCTGGGGACCAAAAATGATCAAGTACAGAGCACACGGACTTCTATTATATCCTCTGTTTGCAACCCAACAGAGACGGCGGCATAAAGCGAGTATGAGGTGAGTTTGTATTCGTGAATGAAGGCTGGTCTGGACGACATATTGATGTGATTACCTACTGACGACATTGATAAATACCTGCTAACCGGCTCGCTGATGGCAGTCAAGAAATCCTGCGCTTGCTCAGCGATTGGCGAAAAGGCTTCAAGGATGATATGACCATCTTCAGGGCTGATCCACAGTGGGCGTGAAGCATGATCTGGTTTCAGGTGCAACCATGAAAAGTCTTGATCCATGAAGATGTGAGAGACAAGGCTATCTTGTTGCCGGCGATGAGCTTCCAAAGAGGATAAGTGTGTCGATTCAATTTCTCGAGCGCGTCGAGCTTCAGCTAGCTTCCGTGTTAATGCGCTGAAGTTAATAGTGGCTCCTTTTGGGACTAGAGATGTGTCTGGCGGTGATGGTGGAATTGCATCGTCCTCGTTCGCTAAAACAGTGTAGTCTCCGTCATCTTCTTTTCTTGCTCGTTTAGTAGATGACGACTCTGCAACACCTGGTCAAAAATTAGTTCAGGAGCGTACCGTGATCATGAAATGCGCCTGGCCTTCTGCGCTTCTTTTGGACATACTCTCGCCGGACGAGCTCTGCGACAATGAGTTGAAGACAAGATTCGGCTCGGACTTGTGTGTCAGCAAATTGAAGCGGAGCTGAAAGCCAGCCGGCGTGGAGACTCGTTACTTGGCTCGTTGTTCCTCGACCACCATCATCAGATCCGCTTTTTTTTTTCCTTTCTCTCTCTGTACGATTGCACTTATTTCTTGAATAAACGGCCATGTGGAGACCTGCAACTCGCCAGATTACTGGTACAAATGATGGTGTGCATGTTGGCGTCTCAGGGTTCGACTGACTAATGTCGTTTATAATAGTACCGCTTGGACAACGCCGTCGCTTTGGGCCTGCTCCTACCGAGGAGATAGCTCCACCTCAACTTGCACAGCCGTCCCCTTCTGCGTACCCGCGTCCTGCGAATAACGACGATAGCAAACGCGGTAGAGAAGATTCTCCGGCTAACGGGGATGCCAAAGGTAAGCGAAGCATTTTTCAAGCATGTTTCTTACATTCGCCTTCCCGCTGTTGTCTTTGGAGAACTTTCACGCAATTTCTTGAATTTTCTTGCAGCTCGCGTAATTTTGACGTGGAGGATGGCACCTGACTCTACAGCTAATACTGACTATGTTACTAACCCTGGCCCTTTTTCTTGTTTATGACTCACCCCAGTTGACCCTAATGCCCCTCGCAAAAGACGTAGCCGCTGGGGAGATGTTAAGACAGATATTCCTGGTTTGCCAACTGCTATCTCTGCCGCCGGTGTATCTCAAGCCCAGCTCGACAACTACGCTATTCACCTTCGTTTGGAGGAGATCAATCGCAAGCTGAGGTTGAATGACTTCGTTCCTCCCGAACGAGAAAGGTATCTTTTACATGTAACAAGTAGTGCATATACTCATGTAGAGGTCAAGGTCTCCTTCGCCTCCCCCTACATATGATGCCCATGGTCGCCGAACAAACACTCGTGAAGTGCGCTACCGCAAAAAGCTTGAAGACGAGCGCATCAGGCTCGTCGATCGTGCTATGAAAAACGATCCTAATTTCCGCCCCCCATTTGAATATCATCAGCAAAAGCGCTCCCAGCGTCCCTCTGATAAAGTTTATATTCCAGTCAAAGAATTTCCTGAAATCAACTTCTTTGGCTTACTTGTTGGTCCTCGTGGCAATAGTTTGAAGAAGATGGAACGTGAAAGTGGTGCTAAAATCAGTATTAGGGGTAAAGGCAGTGTCAAAGAAGGAAAAGCTCGTCCGGATCAATATGCTGATGACGCGGAGGAGGATCTTCATTGTCTTGTCTTAGCAGACACGGAAGAGAAGGTGACCGCGTGTGTGAGAATGATTAATAAGGTCATAGAAACGGTACGAATCAAGGTCAATGATGTTACCTATTCTCTACTTACATCCGGCACAGGCTGCGTCGACTCCTGAGGGACAAAATGATCATAAGCGCAACCAACTTCGGGAACTAGCAGCGCTGAATGGAACTTTGCGCGACGACGAAAATCAAATCTGTCAAAATTGTGGCGGCGTCGGGCACCGCAAATACGACTGTCCGGAACAGCGAAACTTTACCGCAAATATTATCTGTCGTGTTTGCGGTAGTGCTGGTCATATGGCTCGTGATTGTACCGTGAATAAAGACCCGAACGCACCTATTCCTCCGAGTGGCCCATCTCCTCCTGGTGGTAGAGCTGGATTTGATTCTGAATATGCGAGTTTGATGGCAGAGCTTGGGGAAGGAGGGTCTGGTGCTGATGCTAGCTCCGCATGGTCTGCACCTGGCATGGTTCACGACATCACAGCTGGAGGTTCGAACATTCCCCCTTGGCGTCGCCCCGAGTCTTGGATCCAGCCTGGGAACAACAATCAGCAGCAGGGCCCAGGTGGTTATCGTCCGCCTCAAGCAGCATACGGTACTCAAGGAGGTTACGGAGGGCAGTGGGCAGGTTATTCTGGTGCCGCAGGGTATCAACAACCTCAAGATTACAACTATGCATCCTATTATCAAGGCCAATATGCCCAGCAACAAACCAGCTAATCGAAATACATTCTGATTTGCGTATTCACCTCTAACACTCTGTAGCGCCACGTCTCACAGGCCTTTACTACTTGATTAAGCCGTATCCTTTCGACCATATTCGAGTACCTTCAACTACCCGGGAGAGCATGGAGGTAACGGACAGCAAGTATTCACATATGTCGTTCGCAGCGGTTTGTCTGGACAACTGACGAAAGCAGCAAAGATTCTGTGTAATTAATTACTGTCCTCATTGTAAATAAAAATTCTCCTATGAAAAATCTGAATCACCAGAACTTAGCGACCAATACTGTAAATGTTTTTACAGGCTGGGCAGTGTGCGTTTTCTTCTCTTTTTCCTTTTTTTGTGCGATGCGTCGATAATATGATCGACCTCACCCTCGATTGCAGCTACTTTCCTTTTGCCACTAGGCGTTCCGCGGATGAAACAGGAAACAAAGAACCCGTTGGTGGCGTCTTCACCTGGCGAACATCGCACTAATGATGCCGCTTGACCTACCATACTCAGACAATACAACAAGGTGAGAGCGTAATTGAGGTGACATACTCGGATGGTCCATTTCCTCTGGTAAACCTCGGCGTGGCCATTGTGGCAGAACTTCATCCGGACTTGCTAAGGAAAATGGCCCTGCTCTTGCCTCTTCCGATTGGAGGGATTCAAGTACAACGTGTTCATTTTCCGCTGCATGTATGCTGCACGTTGAATATACTATCTTCTGCACACCAGGGACTGAAAGTCGCGTTTAGAAGAACCCTCAAAACATTAGCGCCTACCTTTCGTACTGGAGAATGGACTCACATCGCATAGCGTGTTTCACCATCATGACCTGGAAGCTGGCCAGGCGTTTGAGACGATCTTCACGGTCTCCGTCATCTTCGATTTCTAGATACAGATACACTCCAGGATCCATGTAGAGGAATTGAGAGGGGCGCGTATACCTGCCTCAATAAGATAGTCCAGTCGATTTACGATTCCAGATCCGCTACAGGAAGGGTCAAGGAGTCTGTACCATTATTCTGATTTAGCCCGACAATCCACACGGATTAAATCCGAGCAACTGACATATGGGTGACTCGTGTGTATTTGGGGTCCAATGGATCAACTGTCAGAAAATCAGTGTTTATTGGCTCCACATTTCTGCAGCCAGCTCTGGACAACATTGTTGTAAGCGTCGTGAACCTCTTCTTATCTCGCTCAAATGCAAATAGCTAGATTTGGAACGATCAAAATCGGAGTGTCGTTACTTGTGTGCCGATTTTTTTACTGACCTTCCCTTTATTCTGCATCAAGGCACTGATATGGGATGTTTTATTGCCCGGTGCAGACGTGGCATCGATAACAAAAGTACTGTCATTGGCAGGTGGTGCTAGAACTGCCGCAGGGAAACATGAGGCCTTGTCCTGTAGGATGATTTTCCCAGCCGTGTAAAAAGGGTCCTCATGGAAGGTAACCTGAGGCGAGAACCTCAGAAGATCAGGTATGTGTTTGTCTCTCACGAAACCGGTTCTAATTACATAAAACAGAAGGTAAGGGACAATCGGCGGTGAAACTAGGTGGGAAACACCCACTGAGATTCAAAAGGGTCCGAGGCAGTGAAGCCTCGAGATATTAATGACTCAATAGCTTCATCTGTGGACCAAGACAACGTATTGACTCGAACATAACGCGGTATGTGAGCTGCCAGACGGCGATCAATAGTGGTGGCGTGTTCTCAAGACTCAAAGGACGCACCTGCCCTCTGATCACCAGTCTGTGCTAATTCATCATTTGTCTTGACCCCTCGCTTTATCTTAATCTTCTGCAACTCGCCGTGCAAGCGGGTCTTATGGCGGAGTATTGCCTGTTTCACTGGACCATCTCCTGCTTGAATACCCCCAGATAGCAACAAATCATGAATCAGTACAAGAGCAAGATTGAGGGAGGTTATTTTTTTTCGTTCCTCTTTCAAAAGTTTCGTACGCTCTATGATATCAATTAAAACCGCTTTGTCTGGAATTGAGAATTTTAAAGACGTTTCAAAAATCGGGTGATACTTTCAACCCTACATTTAAGTGTCTCAATCACAAGAGCAGCGCTTCTCTTCCGGTTTTTCTCAGGTAGAGTTGCGAGGACACCTTTAATGGAGCCCTGCTTTGTATCCAGACGGTCCAGCGTTTTAGCAGCCTCGAAGTAGAAGTTCATTTTTCGGTGGAGGGCTAAACGCAAGTCTATCAGGGTTTTCATAAGATGTACTAAGCAACTGAATTGTACATTCTCCTCGATACAACAAGAATTAAGACCCAAGAATGGTGTGCAACATATCTGAGGGAAGAAAGGGTCAGTAACTGAAAGACGCGTGAACTTGAAGTAAAAAAGATTTCAGTAATGCTGATCGTCATAGCTGGCCCAGTCGGACAATGTAGATAAATAATTTGAAACATCATAGAAGAAATTTGGTAAAAAGGACACTTACAATCAGATGGTTGGAATATAGAAAAAGCACGATCGGCCAAAATTTGCAAGAAAAAAAGAAACTGGAGAATTTATGGCTCCGACTGAAAAAATTCACGCCGCTTGTGGCGACTCGTGGATCACGCGTTTTAGGCTCGTGGTCTGGCTCCGTTCGTTATCTCAAGACGACATTAAAAGTATTGACAGTGAGTGGCTGGATATCGATCTGTTCATATCATATTCTTAACATATTTCTTACTTAGTGGCTGTTGAGACAGAATTGTACGACATTCTGGGCGTTTCTCCATTTGCCAGCGAAGGTACTGAAATGCCGAATCCCAGGAAAGACGTTGCTCATCCTCTTTAAAGGCGAAATAAGGAAAGCCTACATGAAAAAGGTACCCATCGGCTCCTAATTATATCTATATTGCTGAAATATTTATCAGGCGAAAGAACACCACCCAGTACGTGTCGTGTTTTGCGCATCTGATATCCTCCGGTACGAATGATTGGACGCAAAAGGACAAAAACCCAAATGATCCTCAAGCGCATCAAAGATTTCAAGAGATGGCATCTGCGTACATGCTCTTGTGTGTATTTCCCATCGCTGGCTAACACCCCGATCTAGCTACGAAGTCCTAAATGACCCCCAATCACGGGCTATTTACGATGAACGGGGTATGGATGGCTTGACTGGACGAGGTGGTGGCGGTCCGGCTTTTGATACAGCAGATCTGTTTGCTCAGTTTTTCGCATCGGAGGGCATGTTTTTCGATCCTGCGGGTCCAGGCAGTAGACGTGGACGGGGACCGGAAGTAATCCCGCACGAGGTTACACTCGAGGATTTATATAAAGGCAAGACTGTCAAGATGAACATGGAGAGAGAAGCACTTTGTGGTCAATGTCATGGGTGAGCAGCTGCACTTGCATATCTTTCTGCAATGGAAGTATTTAGGATCTTAGCTCGGGTGGGAAGAGCAATGCGAAGCCCAAGAAGTGCGTTGACTGCGATGGAAAAGGGTTCACTATTGTGCACACACAGGTCAGCATCTTCATTACGCGCAGCTCTAATTTGATCCCATTGTGCTATAGATATCCCCATCTCGTTTGGGTTCTTCGAGAGTCATGTGTTCTTCCTGTCATGGTAATGGCGAGAACTTTAAAGAAAAGGATAGGTGAATTTGAACATAGTTTGGCTATAGCATAAACTCACAATTCGTAAGGTGTAAGAAGTGCAAGGGCGAGAAGACTGTCACCGAGAAGAAACGTCAGGAGATAATTATTGAACAAGGCATGGCAAATGGGCAAAGAATCGTGCTTTCCGGTGCTGGGGATGAGCAGGTGAGCCAATGTCATTATTGTATCATGTTTTGTAAATTGATATGAGACTAGCCTGGTGTCCCTGCCGGCGACGTCGTGTTTGATCTCAAAGCACTCCCCCATGATTCGTTTGAACGTTCAGGTAACGATCTCCTGACGCATGTCAAGATTACCCTCTCAGAAGCTCTTTTCGGATTCTCTCGCATTCTCCTAACACACCTGGACGGTCGAGGCATTGAAGTCACTAGTCCTCCCGGCAAGATACTCAAATCCGAAGAATCCATAGTTCTACGTGGTGAAGGCATGCCTATACACAGACGGCCAGCCGAGAAAGGCGATCTTTACGTCATTATCTCGATAGAGATGCCTGACGATGATTGGCTTAAGACGATTGACAAAAAAGTACGTCTCGTACTATCTCTTGTATATTAGATTTTGACAATTCCACTAGGTCCTTGAGTCGTTACTTCCGCCGAAACGGAAAAGCCCAGAGCCACTTCCAGATGTCGTGACGGAGGCCAAATTCGAGGAGAGTGATATTATGGATGTGCGTACTGGGTCTTTCCCAGCCGACCAAGCCTTCTTTGACCAGTTTTCACATCAGTTTGGCGACAACGAAGATGACTGGGAAGATGATGACGATGGTGATGAATATGATGACGATGGACAACACCCTGAGTGTACTCCGCAATAGCTGATTATACTACGGTTTTTTATACTTCATATCGTACGCGTATTTCCGTTATCATTCGGGTGTTCTGCATCACTTCCTAAAATCCCTGCTTATACACTACGCACTATCTTTTCAACTGCTACATTGTCCCATTATTATTAGGGTCTTCATTGTCTACCTATTCCCTACTAATGCTAATCCATACCCATTTCAATGACGGATGATATATCGATGGGAGATGATCTAGGATCAGTTTATAGTGCTTTGTCATCCCCTGAGCGCGGTGTGATCGATTGATCTATTAGGACGGTACTTACTGCTTTCTCAACTCCAACCAATCTCCAAATTTTCCAATATCATATTTCATTCTTTGCTCTCTTTGCCATTGGAAAATCACGTTGATGCACATTCTATCTTCTTTACTTTACCTCCTGTTTCTCCTATCCTTGTCAGCTGTTATGGCGCAGACACAACGATTTGCCCGAGTCCTAATTTACTCTGCCACAGCAGGCTTCCGACACGATTCCATTCCCACTGCAATTAATGCACTTAAAGCGAACGGCTCGTCAATTAATGTTGAATTTGACTCCACAGAAGATAAGACGCGGTTTACAGTAGAAAATCTCAGTCAGTATGATGCATTACTGTTCCTTAGCACAACCGGTGAAAGTACGCTTTTTGTAATGGTTGATATTACAGCACTAAACTTTGGTATAAATACTATAGTATTGGATGACTCGGGAAAGGCTGCCTTTCAAACGTATCTCAACCTAGGCGGCAACTTTATAGGGATACACTCATCCTCTGACTCCCTGGTCAATACCACGTTTTATGGCCGTGAAATTGGTACATCATACGCTTCGTATCCTGTGCGTCCTGCCCTATTGACACGGCTACTTCAGGTGCCTACTTCAACTACCACCCGGAATTACAGAACGCTGTGAGTAGAATTCCTTTTACTCGAGGTTCACTCACCACGATGCACAATGTAATAATAACCAGATTGTTGATGTATTGAACAACACACACCCCAGTACCAGCATGCTCCCTGCTCAGTGGCACGTGCGTGACGAAATGTTAGTACAGGCAATATATCCTATACCAACTGGCTACTACGACGCAACAGGTACAACTTCAAGTCGGACCCCAGAGCAGTTGGTGCAGTTGTTTTACTCGCTGCGAATGAATCCAGTTACATTGGTGCGCAATAGACTCTTTCCCCGTCGATTGCAATTCAACGTGTTTCCAAAGACAACGGAACTCGGAAATTCACACAAGGAACGCCTCATCCTCTTGGTACAACCATCTCTTTCATGCGAATATTCTCACACCCCACGTTCCAGCATGGTACCAACTTCATGGTAGCGGCGCTCATCCCGACAGGCAGGGTCTTGCAGGACGCAGCTTCTATACCAGCCTCGGTCACCTGAACGAAACCTGGCAGGTTTGTTGCGGCATTCCGTAAGTGATATACCCAGGTTGACGGAAATTGGACTCGTAGGACAGATTGTTCTTGTCCCATGTTTTGGGAGGATTGTCCTGGACGCTTCAAGGAAATACGACACGCGCAATGAATTCATCCGCCGCTGTCGGGAACATATCTGGCCAGAGTCAGAACTTATCCTCAAGTATTTCCGGATCATCATCTACTGTTCAATCATCCCCAGCCACCACATCCCAGTGAGTCAACTTGTTGTACTTTGTAGCTCATTCGACATTGTATCACGCAGGCCGTCACACGCAATCTTGAATCTGTCAAGCATAGCAGTCATTGTGGTGACTGTTGTCGCGGTGATGGGGGGATTTGTCCAATGTTTCGTTTCTTTCTGAAAAAAAAACGATCTTGCACCCACGATTGCCGTCCACCGTATGACTGGCGAAGTGTTCAAATCTAATGTCCACGAGGACAAGTCGGTTGTGTTTATGATATTATCTAGCAACGTGCACGGTCAAGACCAGCTTATATTAGTTTCCTTCTGTAAAAGCCACGGACTTAGTATAAACATAGGACTTGAAGTTAACTGTAGATGTAAGGCACGGCCAACTTGCAGAGCCTGAAGTATGTAGATTGTGTCCCTCATTTCGCTGCTAGATGTCTATATGTTTGTACCCTTGGACCTGCGTTCCGCATCATCATCACATATCAATGAAGTCCTGACTGCACAACATACCTTGTTTTCGGCAAGCATATTGAGGTACTTCTCTGAAAGCCACTTACAGTTCTCGTAGTGGTTGACACCCTCTCCCCTCTGGCATTTTTCAAGCTCATCCCGTACGAGGCGAGCCTCCATGGCACGCACCCACGACTCCCGGATGTGAGCGTCACGCTCCTCAAATTTGGCTTTTGGACACAGCATCAGTCAAGTTATGTCAACCGAGAGAAAGAACAGACAAACCTTTGATTTCCTCTGCTCTGAGTTGGTTCAAGCTCATCGTCGTGATTGTGAAGGTCTTTTATTTGTACACTGTTTGTTGAGTTGTTTTATCGGCTTCGATTTCTGGGATATGCTCGGAATCTTCCCGAACACTTCCACCGTTCTTAGCATGGTGGTACTTATTCAAAAGTTATGGTACCGACTCCTGAAGTCCGATTGGCAACAAGTGTCACCAATGTTTTGTTATTCACGATTTGACTAAATCTCTGATGAGTGTACAGCCTTGGAGAACGGATCACCGCGGTCTGTAATATCAAGTGGCTCTTGTATCTGTGGAATATCTTCTCCGCTTCATCCATAGCCATCGCGTCGGCGTTTTCCATAGACGGCAATCACATGCCCTCTTGAAGAGTTGGGTCCGTGACTGAGCATTGAGCGCTGAGCCCCAACGTGAACACATGTCGTATCCCTTGAGTCTCCCTGCTGTTGGTCCTCTGATCACTTTGACCCGCCGTAAGTCAATACTTGAATCCTTGTCTGCTTGGTTTTATCTGAAATACGTCAGCCAAACCCACCCTGTGGATCATCGAGCTTCACAATGGAATTGACAGCCGCCTGACCGCCGACCTCATTGACCGAGGGCTTAAGCCAGCACTTGACACGGTTGAACGTGATTGGCGTGAACTGTGGAGAACTGCTCAGAAAAACAAAGACAAGACCGGTGGGCAAGGCGCCCTGATAATTGTCGGAAACAGGAGCCAGGACAAGTTCTTCAGCAATGGTATATTCTTTGCACATTCTCCAGAGCCTCGTACTAATATAGCACTAGGCCTCGATCTTCCGAACGTGATTTCCAATCCGAACTTCTTTCCGGGTAAGCATACGGTAGTTTTGAACGCGCCCTGAACTCTGTTCATAGAAGTTATGTCTCTCTAGTCACCTTCAACCCTCTTTTAGTCCGTCTATTGACATTCCCAAGCAAGTGCTGAAAATACCTAATCCATAGTTTGATTATTAACCAAGAGTTCAGTCCCTACAATAGCTGCAATCAACGGCCATTGCTATGCGGGCGGTTTCATGTTAGCGTTAGTTTGCGACTACCGCGTTATGAGTGACGGAAGTCAACGTAATGCCTGGCTTTGCATGAACGAGGTGAGTCGAATTCCCAGTTGTGAGAGTCATACTCAATTTCGGCCGAAAGGTCCACTTTGGTGCTGTGTGGCCGTTGTCATTTGCTGCTATCTTGCGTGCCAAAGTTGGGGATCACCGCTTGCAACGCAAGATTGCGCTCGAAGGCCATCGTTTCGCGGCCAAGGAGGCATACGACGATGGACTTCTGGATCATTTGGTCATAGGAAAAACCGTTGACATCCTCGCAAAGGCCGAGGAAGTTGCTAACAAGTTCGGTCTCAATGCCCAAGGCGGTGTCTGGGGATTGATCAAGGTATAAGATGCCAGAGTCAGAGTCTATGTTTACTAACTGTATTATTTTCTAGTCTGACTTGTATCGCGATACATTGGCAACCATCGGACAGAACCTCAGATTAGTCAATGCCACCATCGAAGATGCTGCTGCGCGGTCAAGATTGTAGATTACTATATTCCCATGTTGCTATACTACGCAAATACCATCCTCACTTTCTCCTTACCGCCTACCTTTACAGGTACCTGCGTCAGCAACTACACAAGGTTTGAGTTCGTCCCGTTCCTATACCCAGTTGTTATCTGATTCCGAATCAGATGAGGTTTCCCAGTTACATACATGCCTTCCCCTTGACCTAACAATCTATTCATTGATGAAGATGACAGATTACTATCAGAAACTCCAAACGGTACAATCATCAGAAGTCCTTCATGTCAGACGACAGTCTCTTGACTGTTAATCAACTGGTTGATAGGTGCGGACTCCGGCTGGAGACGGCCGTTACAATATATAAAGCATCATGTCCACAAGGTCAATCACCTTTTCCCCCTTGTCCTTTCTTTCTGTCCAGGCTGGGCTCTGGTCCTCTCCTTTTACTTCCTTATTTCATCCATCTTTCTTGCTGACAGTAAAAGCGAACTTACGAGAGCTGTCTTCTCACTAATCCACACATACAACATGCGCTTCTCCATGCTTCTTTATACTCTCCTTGCCCTTTCTGTCACTGCCCTTCCTGCCCTCAAACCTGTCTCTGGGTCCAAGAGGCTGGTTACTCTTCCACTCAAACGACATATACAACGCTCTACTTCTCACCCTTTGATCGTGAGTGTATTTTTGGTCTCATTATTGTATCCCGCTGAAAACATGGTCTCTGATTATAGGCCCATCAACAAAACGTCAACCGCAGCTACCGCCGCTATGCGCGCATGACCGGCCGTCGTGAGCCATCCCTAGAGGAGTTGCACGAAAACCTCCGCAAACGTGTCCTCACCGTCGAAGGCGAGGAAGGCCTACATAAGCGCTACAACCGTTTCCCGGGCATCCCTAAACAAACACGGGGAACTGAGCATGCAGACCTTCAGAAGCGTTATAATCGGTATGGTGTTCCTAAGTCAGCCAAGGCAGGCAAGAAAGCTGGCTTGGATGCTGTATTGGTGTCTGCGGCTGCGAAACAAAACCAGCAGGCGCATGGAAACCAGGACAAGACGAAAAACGGTGGAAATGCTGCGGCAGGCAACGCTGGGTATGTGGAATCTTTAAGTCCCGCCTATCGTCATTTCATAGGTTCGTCCATCTAGATCGTCTAGCACAGCTGCTCCTGACACCGTCGCCAATGCAAATCCTCCTACTGCTAACAATTCTCTCGGCCTTGACATCGAGTAGGTCCCTTTGACAGATTTTTTCATTTCTAGATACTTACGTTTATGTGAAGGGGTGACGATGTTGGATACCTTGCAACTGTTCAGATTGGTACACCTCCTCAGGACTTCTTAATCCTCATGGATTCTGGATCGGCTGATTTTTGGGTTGGCAGCGAGCAGTGCCAATCTGAAGATGGTGGAAATTGTGTATGTTGTTGATATTGATTGTGGCATCTCATGGAAGACTGACCTTCGGTGTTCCATTTCAGGGTAACCACACGTTCCTTGGATCCCAATCATCAAGTTCTTTCGTTGATACCAACAAACGATTTGAAGTGACCTACGGAACTGGTGCAGTCGCAGGCGACATCGTGACAGACGATGTTTCAATAGCTGGCCTGGCACTCAAGACACATACCTTTGGTGTTGCGCTACTCGAGAGTGTTGATTTTTCCGATGATTCCACCCCTTTCGATGGCCTGATGGGACTGGCACAATCGGTACGCACATCAGCTACACTCTACCTCCCTCGAATATCGAGCTGTTGCTCAGACGCTTTCTCAACAACAAACTCTGACGCCGATTGAGGCTTTGGCAAAGCAAGGTTTGGTCCCAGAGGCTATCACTTCGTTCAAGATATCTCGCCTTGCTGATCATTTAAATGACGGCGAGATCACGTTCGGGTATGTGGACCCAATATTGTGCATCACATATCCATCATCTAATGTGTCTGTGCTTTTTCAAGTGGCCTCGACGCCACTAAGTTCGATCAAAACACTCTTGTCTCGTTGGACAACGTCAATCAGCAGGGTTTCTGGGAAGGTGATATGGATGCTGTTTCCGTCGATGGACAGGACTCCGGACTGCAGGGTCGTACTGCTATCCTTGACACTGGCACAACCCTCATTGTTGCCCCTCCCAATGATGTTACCGCCGTTCACTCGCTCATTCAGGGTGCACAAGACGTCGGACAGGGCACGTTCACAATCCCTTGTACTACTAACGCTAGCGTTGCCTTGTCATTCGGCGGTACTTCATTCGCGATCGACCCTAGGGACATTGCTTTCCAGCCAGTGGATCCTAACGACCCCACAGGCGACTGCATTTCGGGCATATCAGCCGGAGAGATTGGAGGTGCAACAGAATGGCTAGTTGGAGACGTATTCTTGAAGAACGCATACTTCTCGACGGATGTCACCAAGAACACCGTCAGTCTGGCAAAACTCGTCTGAGAAGTAACGGGGCTTGACATTGCTTTGTAATCAATTTTGCAAGCTCCATCGTAGCGTTCTTTTCTGTGCGTATTTAGTCAGTTAATTAAGAGGAATGGAGACTCGTGTTTTCACTGGAGCGATGAGAATGACATGGTTAGAACCATTCACTACACAAAAATACTGAGACCTTGATATCATCTCAATAAGTATACATACATCTAGATCAACTTCCAAGTGAAATCTCAGTGTTAACTTCATACCAACCTTTTTTCGCAACGAGTTTCCGTGTGTACACCTTCACAATCTCGGTCGCAGTAAGGCATGGCGCATTTACGACATTTGTACACGCCCCAGTAACCACAAACCGAACAGAAACTCCGCGGTGGATATGGAGATGAGGCTGTTACAGCTGTCAAATATGTTGTGACCGTTGTGGGAAGGGAAGCAATATTCTGTACAGCATGTTGTAAAGGCTCGCTCAGCCTAGAGGTGTGCCGTTCTCACTGATTCATCTATGAGAGTCGCGAGATTCTTGCGGTAAAGTAACGCGGTTCGAACATTCATTGTCGATTTCTTCTTTTTGGCTGCCGCGGACGTGCCTGCAATGTTGAGGTTGCGTTTGTCGGAGATGGTCTGACGTGCGCGACCTTTAGCAGATTTCCCTCCTTCCTCATCGTCCTCACCGGCCAGAAGAGTGGGTTCAGAGTAGTTAGAGCGCTTCGTTAGTATAAGTTTGGCTTGAAAGAAGTGTCGCAAAGTTACCAACTATACCTCGAGTTCCTCTAGATGCCGCTTATTCCGTTGAGCGATGACCTCGGGTGCGAGGCCAACAGTGGCCGCATTGTGGACAAGGCGAGCATCTGCATTCAAATAATAATTATCAGCCTCAGTCTGAGAGAGCAAATAACGAGCGGTATTGAAGATCCTTACGCTGGTCTCTTGTTCGCTTTGGTGGCATATGTAAGATAAAACGTTGATCGGCCGACCGGAAGCTGAGCACGCCATCGTAATCGTATCGAACTAACCGTTCTTGCCTTTCCCCATCATCGACGTTCTCCACACTCGTGCTGGTTTCTTTCTCTCAGCTACCAAGACTTTTATTTGACTGCTACGTTCGGCACTAGATGGATCCCTCTAGCACCTCGAAACCGGCCTCTGAATTACCTATTCATGACCTGCCTACTCCAGAACCTGAGTCACCCATGAGGCCAAGAAAACCCTACAGATTCTCAACATTATGTGCGACAGTAGAGAATCCAGACATGAAAGATCAGTACGGAAGTAGTTCTGTACCCATTTATCAAACGGCCACCTTCAAAGGGGTAGGCAATGCGTACGATTACACCAGGAGCGGTAACCCGACCCGCAGCCATCTTGGTATGCATGATATCTGAAAGTCCACTTGTATCGGAGACTGACGTATAGCACAGAGCATCACATTGCCAAAATATCTTCGGCAGAACATGCATTCGTCGTTTCGTCTGGAATGGCTGCACTTGACGTTATTCTGCGTATTCTAAAACCCGGGGATGAAGTCATTGCAGGCGATGATTTATACGGAGGCACTAACCGACTACTTGCCTATATTCGGACCCATGTCAATGTAACCGTCCACCACGTCGATACCACCGTTCCCGAAGCACTGCATGAGTTTATCCACCCGACCAAAACGGCTATGGTGCTTCTTGAATCTCCAACGAACCCTTTGATTAAAATTGTAGACCTTGCATCCATCAGCAAGGATGTCAAAGAACGTGCGCCGAATGCCATCATAGTTGTGGATAACACCATGATGAGTCCATATTTGCAACGGCCTCTGGAACACGGTGTGGATATCGTGTACGATAGTGCCACAAAATACCTTAGTGGACATCATGACCTCATGGCTGGTGCCATAACCTGCAATCGTGACGATTTAGCCCAAGTATGTTAAGGGTATTTCTGTCATTTCACCTGAACCTGATACTTATCTTAATTGGCTAGCAACTGGCTTTCACTATAAACAGCATTGGCAACGCCCTTACTCCCTTTGACTCGTTCCTTCTTCTCCGCGGGATTAAAACATTAGCTCTGCGCATGGATCGTCAGCAGGCCACAGCTGATATTGTTGCCAACTACCTTAACAATCTCGGGTTCCACGTGAACTACCCAGGGCTCGCCGATCACCCGGGACGAGAGATACATGAACGCATAGCTGATGGGAATGGGGCCGTCCTTAGTTTTGAAACCGGAAACAAGGAGTTGAGTGAGCGCATCGTTGGAGGCACAAGACTCTGGGGCATTAGTGTCAGCTTTGGCTGCGTAAACAGCCTAATCAGCATGCCTTGTGTCATGTCGTGAGTATAATACTTACGACCTTCTCTCCGACTGGTGTTGTTCGCTAACTGCTTGAGTAGACATGCTTCTATCGACGCAGCTACTCGGGCTGCCCGGGGTTTGCCTGAGGACTTGATTCGGTTATGTGTTGGCATTGAAGATGTACATGATCTTCTTGACGACCTTGAACGTGCTCTTATCGACGCAGGTGCTGTTGAATATAACGTTTCGCAGAATCGATACATCAGGGTTCATAGACAACAGGTTAGTGGGACGATTGCTCGTGCTGTAGAAAAACTGGAGCTCGATGCTGTCGTGGACAAAGAGTGGCTAGTGAGTGCACCTGGCAAAGTCATCCTGTTTGGAGAGCATGCTGTGGTTCATGGAGTGGTAAGTTGCCTTGACTATCAACCCATTCCTGAATTCCCAGGATTGAACCCCTGAAGGCTTTTATTCTTTGCTCTGGTACCTTTGCGTACGTGCTGAATTCCCTTCATAGACTGCCATCGCTGCAGCTGTAGACCTTCGTTGCTATGGCCTCACGACACCCAGAAATGATGGCAAACTTTCAGTCCATTTTCATGATATCGAAGGTTTCTATTACGAATGGGACATTAAAGTTCTGCCGTGGGATGTGATAACCCCCATAACTGCGGACGACAAACACCCGGAGGTCCTCGATCAGAAGCTGATCATTGCAATCAGTGAAGGACCTTTGAAAGAGCTCGCGGGCAAACCCACTGCCTTCGCTGCGTCTCTGGCATTTCTATACATGTACCTGATTCTTTCAGAAGCAGGGCGGCGGTACGTTCCGTCTCAGCTTCCGCGGTCCTTTCCAATTACTTAGTTCGATTCCAGTCCGTCGATCAATTTCACCGCGCGATCAACGCTACCTGTTGGTGCCGGCCTCGGGTCTTCAGCCTCTTTTTCAACTTGTGCGGCAACTGCTCTGTTATTGTTGCAAAGTCGGATTACTATTCCTGCCCCTCCGGCTGCAACGTCACCGAGCGAGCGTCATATTCATGTATCTCACCAAGGCCGCCGCGCCCTTCCGCAAACCCTGGCTGAGGAAGTCAACCGGTGGGCATTCGTTGCCGAGAAAATCCTACACGGAAATCCTAGTGGTGTAGACAATAGTGTCTCTGTATTCGGTGGCGCTGTAGCTTACACACGTCCTGGATTTGGGATGAAAAGTGGCATGGAATCCATACAGGGGTAAGTCGTTCTGTTAACTATATCAAGGTTCTGTGCCTGACTTCACGGACCATCCACTCCCTAGATTCAAGTCACTGAGATTCCTGTTGACCAATTCTAAGGTCCCGCGAGATACCAAGAGGCTCGTTGCCAACGTTGGCGAGAAAAAAACGAATGTAAACACTTCTTGCGGCGGCAGAAATACTACAGAATTGGTGCTGACCTGATGTCTTAGGAACCCGAATTGGTTAATGGCATTTTGAACATTATTCAGAGCATCAGTGACGAAGCCAGGAGAGCTTTGGCGGATCCAGAGATGCCTCGTAAGGCATTGTTATCCGCTCTATCGGTAAGCTGTTCTGCCGCAGTTTAAAAGTGGCACCTGAATCTCGCATATTATGTAGTACCTTATCCATGAAAATCACGGTCACCTCGTTACTCTGGGCGTTTCGCATCCATCGTTGGAGCTTATTAGGAGTATTACAGCCGCGGAACCTTATCAACTAGCTACCAAGCTCACTGGGGCCGGCGGAGGAGGTTGCGCAGTCACTTTGGTACCGGATGGTACGTCTAGATATTCACTCCACACGAGCATCGATCTCAGAATTGTTCCCCCTAGATTTCGAAGCACAAGACCTCCAGAATCTAATAGATGAACTCATTCGCGACGGCTTTCAGCCATATCTCACGACTGTGGGAGGCAGTGGACTTGGAATCTTGTCGCCTTTTGACCATCATTGCAACCGTAGAACTATAGCCACTCGTCGAGCCTTACAGGTCCCTGGCCAGATTACGCCTCCAGAAACGCCGTATCCTGGTGACGAAGCTTCATATCGTCTGAATGCGGGCAGTACCGCAGGAGTCCCTGAGCCGCTTCGCCCATCTTTTGAGATGAGCTCGATATCCGAACTCCCTTCGTGGGCTGAGAGCCTCGGGCGTTGGTTATATGTATGAAGTCGGTGACATGAAGTCTAGTTCAAAGTGTTATTGTAGTCTTTGCGATATTGTATAAAATATAGGTATATAGATTTCGTCCTGTACTAAGTATATTGTGGACCCTATGTGAGTCAACCTTGAATTCTGTTGATCGTGAGTATACTTGATGATTCCTTCCGTGGAACATTCTTGCCTCGTGTATACCGAAACCTGGTACACCTGCCTTTTTATCTTCTTACATACATGGTAATTCATACATAGTAATTGAGAGAAATCCACTCCTACGCTTGACGTCACTGTTTGGGGCGTCGAACGTTCCAAAACAGTAGTGACAGTTCTTTGTGACCCTGATCTACAACTCCAATCTCGATCGAGTTTGATCAGATTAGGCACACATTTGCGGTATGCACATATCGGAACTGAATCTCTTGCTTCGAAGCCTGCCTTAGGTGTATTAGATGTAGAGAAGTAATAATACATGTGTGAATAGTTGTGAAGTAGGACAAAAATCTGGGCCAAAAATACAGCGGATGTCAACTGACGGAACGGCTTTAATGATAGTAATATGTGGCGAGCAAATAATGGAAAAGGTAGACGGATACACGAATATGCACACGACTACTTCGAAACGAGACGACATTGTTGCCGAAATGCGAGGAGTGTCTTACTCGATGTCCGAGTCACTATCGAGCTCCTCGGGTCGTTCGCTTGGTCGAAGAGTAACCAGAAGAGTCTCTTTGACTACCAAGTGCTGCACGCCGAAGTAACGCTGAGTCTCAAAGCTCCAGCTAAACCAGGAGGAGTGAAAAAGGGTTGCTTTGTCCTGTAAATAGAAACTTACTCGAGGTTTCCTTTGATCCAACAGCCTAATCCATGTATGTATCGCGCTACCTCGGAATCAATGGATGTACCCCAGGACGGGAGGCGAGCTTGTGCAGAGATGAAAAGATGCATTAGCTCTTTGCAATGGGCCCCGACATAGTCCGAGGCCTCTTGTAATGTCAAGTGCCTATTTTTCATGAGGACCGTGATAATGTTATTTCCGCTGATACCTTTGCTTTGCTCCATGTCGTACGAGTATATGTCCTAAAACAGAACGCTATGAGTAACTTCATCGCCGCTTCGAGAGTCGCTAAGGAGTCTCACATTCGACCAGCAAACGAAATCAACGGCCGCCCAATAAATTTCCAGGAACATGGGATGTTCAAAGACCTCGTCGGGAAGATCTGTTCCAAAGCAATACTCTATGAGGGAAAAACAAAGTCGAACAGCGCTATTTTCACGGCGTAGTGCAATAAATGCGTCAACGTCAAGAATCTTCCCTTGTTCGCGGAGTTCAGCTTCGATAATGACAGAAGTGCAATAGGTCTCCCAATTGCTAAGAAAACGAGCTGTTGCTCTGGGACCTTGAAGGCGGACGAGACGCGCGCGAAACCTGTCATCCTTGGGGGTGAGTATGGCTCCGTCAAGAGGAAGGACACCAACTCTTTGGTCATTTGGGAAAAGAGGGAACGATCGTCCCAGTCAAAATATCTCATAGCATTCAGGAAGATATTTCCTGTAGAGAGGGCATCTTTTCCAGTTTGCTCGTCGCTGATTTCATCGAAGACGAAGAGCAAATTAATCTAACGATTTAACGTGTGTCAGAAATGTTTCTTGACTGCGTTGAAAGTCTGCTCACGAAGTCGCAACAAGTCCTGAAATGTTCAAAGTCCGCGTAGTTGTAGACGCGAGAGACCAGTAACTCGTTCGATCCTAGGACAAAAAAGGCGCGTTTTCTGTCGGTGAAGACGTTGTAGCTGTTTATCCATGCACGAGATTCAGCTGCTCCCTTCTCATAATTGGGATTAACTCCCCCGTCTAAGGAGCAGGTGGCCAAGAGGTCAGGGAGAAGGAATTGATTTGATGAAAGTGTCATATCTCGAGTCAGGAGAAGAGCGGAGGATGTCGTTGGAGACCTGGGGCGCGTTTTTTGAGGACACTCTTCTGAGTGTAGCCTTTATATTCTAGGAGGGGCGTTTGACTAGGACCTCACAGCATCGGAAAACATCGATACACCCCGATATCATCTAAGCAACACGCAGGTCTGACTCCAACTTCATAATGAATCTATAGATCCATTCAGTAGGGCGGGCGATTCGCACCGTGATGACCGTTTTCCACATCAAGAAACAGCAAGTATGGAATCTAGAGTTGAATCTCAACGCTCGTCGACGTCTCATGTGAAGAAGGGGCTATAGAAGGATAGAGTGCACGACGAGTGTAAGAATAGATAAAGCGTCTATAACTGTATTTCTCAACTGATAATATAACGTGTACATGCCATGATATGCCCATTTGGCGTGTCTTTGACTGACTTGACCAATAAAAAAACTCTAAAGTAAGTATTGCAAAACATGAAGGCGAGACTGTCTGGAAGCACCTTCGAAAGAATATCGGTGGAAGGGCTGGTAAGGCGGTCCCGTAGGACTCAGGGCTGAATCCTACACATAGTCCATATTGTTCTGACCCGGTAAGAGCGTACAAAAGCGTGAAGGCCCAAGTCGAAACATGTATAAAGTATCCGGAAGAGGACTAACTCCACTGTACCGTATTGCCGAGCCCTCGTGGCGTTCGGCGCAAAGTGGCTCGTATACACGAGAGGCTTAACAGAGATTGTTGAATGATCTTTTCATGGTGTCGTAATGCGACTCACATGTCTCCGCGGCCTTTTCCAATACAATATCTGAGGAAGTCCAGGTATTCAACGGCAATTTGGAATTTTGGAATAAGATAACCTTAAGTAGATCGATTCTGCTGAAAGCGTCAGACACGGAAGCGATTATGAAACAAACAGTGAAACGGTAAGTAAACGATTGAGAAATGACTTAGCACACTCACCTTCAAGGACAGACAAGATCTGACATTGATACTTTGCAGCCGAAAAGTACCACTAGGTTTAGCGGTCCGTAGGAAAACACGAACATATATTTCCGTTGTTGGCAGGTCAGATTTTGTCCATAAGTGTCTATCGAGTGGACATACATAACCCTTGGAATCTGTGCCATAAAAATCAGGTACATTTTAAACGGCCAATCAGTCCACCTTAATCCGTAATTGAGCAGGAGGAAGTGAAGATTTATCGCGTCGCCGGTGGCCAGAATTTGGAAAAAGGTTTCAGGCATCAGGTTTGTGCACGGGAAGATGTTGGAACGCCACCGGTAGTAAAGTAGCCGTAAACTAGATGCTGAATGATCAGGGGAACCACGCTTGAGCCGTGAATGCCGGATGTCTGTCTGATGACCAAAGAAGCTGAGGATAGCTTGGACAATCATCATACCTGCTGTAGCTTGTTAAAACAGGGGGAGATCGATTTCCTTTGAGACGTGGCGTCAGCGAAAAGCTCTTTAACATCATTGCTACGCCTTCCGTTTGAAAACACAGAGACAAAACTTTCGTACTTCACTTAAACCGCTGTTTTCCGGTGTTTGTGATAAGGACCCACATTGATAGACCAAAAAGGAGTTCAGTTTGCCGAGAAAGATAGACTGACGAAGGTAGTGGACATACAGCTACCCTGTATTCGATTGAGGGCAACATAACGTATATGCGTATGCTCGAGGAACCCGTACAGAAGATCCAGAGATTCGGAAACGATCCGCGGCCTGTAAACTCGAGTAGCTAACGAACATAGATAATTCATCTGGATGAGAGTAATGCTAGCATTACGTGTCGTGGAGTCAACGGGCGTTGTTATTGCCAGTACTAAGACTGTCAAGTCGTGTCTACGTCAGACGTGACACAAGGTATATTGCATGTACTGGGTACTCAGCTACTGCATGGATGCATTCCAGCGTCTGCATGAATTACCGATCCCAGCTCAGTTACTGCGAAAAACGGAAAATAGAGGCGAAACGTCTGAATTTCCCTGGGAAAGGCTCTGAACTGTTGTGGATTGAAACGAAAAGTCACAAGGAGTCATGGTCTCATGTCCGAAAAAAAGATTACAACCGTGTTTCGCCGAGAAGAAAGATTCTTGCCAGACGATTTAGAGTGTAAGGTGTAAGATTGGCGAGTTTCATCAACACTTACAGCAAAAGATAATTATGCTGAATATTTGGCTGTCGTCCCCCTTTCCCAAGTCGATACGAATGTCAAACAAGTATAACAGACAACCAGGGGAATCCCGATAAGTCTCTCAACCATGGGATCCTCGGAGAAACAAAGATGTCACGACTCCAATAATCGGCTTTTTAACGCGAATGGTTCATAAAACAATGTTAGTTAATACAGCTTGCGACAAAATAATTGGAGTTATAACGAAATATAAGTGCGACAAGAAGAATAGCAAGTGGTTTGCAGATCAAAAAAGGTCAGGCTATTACCTAGAAGCAAATTCTATAGCTGGCATATCGTCCGCTGGTCTCGCTTGGCCTGGTGATCTTGACCACTTGTCCTCGTCGAAGGCCATAATATCGTGCAACGGGATCCGCTAACTGTATACGTGGTAGTTGCGTCTCCTTGAGGCGGCTACTGAGACGTAAGTCACTGTTCATAAAAACTTGCGATCCGCAACGCACTACTTTTCCAGCAAAAGTTTTTTTTCTTCCTGCGTCAAAACATCATGCCGTGGTACTAGAGTGTGGTGAACAATGTTAACGAGGAGATCCGATTCGGAAAATTCCTCCAGTCTGAATTGCGAGGCCATGGCTACGATCACCTAGAGAGTATACTTTGAATATTGGAAACAGCGGTAGTAGCGGGAGAACCTTACTTTTCGTGCGGAAGGTGTCATATTTCCGGGGAACACGATGATTCCCCTTTGAATCGTCTTCTCTTCCAGAATTCCAAGCAGCCTAAGAAATTGTCGTCAGTAGAGAGTTCAAATGTGAAAGGATATTACGCACTTTCGCATCGTTTTCACGCCAACACTTCGTTCGTCCGAGAAGAACACAAATATGTAATCCGATGGGTTATTTCGAGACGCCGTGAAAAAGTTCAACTTGCCGCGGCTGCGAGAAGGAAAGGTTTGAGTTCAAGACACCAGTTGTAAATCAGGAGGTACAAATGTACTCAACGACCCCGCTCTCAGATGCATATGTTGCTTTGAAGGTAGGTAAATCTAGGTGAATTTCATCGTCGGACACAGCAAAGCCCTGATTCACCCCATGTGAATGAACACTGCATTAGCGGAAGCTTGTACGGAGTCCATACCCTGTCCTTAACGAGTTCATGGATGGTCCTATTGACCTTCCATAGCTTCGCTGTCTCGTCGGCGTCGCTCATGAAGTGCGAGTGAGAAGGGAAGGTATTGATTGAAACTCCGATGCCTTTCTGAATCGACCAACATTTCCTCCTGGAATCTGGAAGCATGCCGCCCCTTCCCAACAATGCTCATCCACCAATGCTAGCCTTAACGAATACAGTGATGGTATGACAACAATGATATAGCTGCGTTGAAGTCTACTTAAGACAATGGTTAGACTAGACTGAAACCAGCAAAAATCTTCAAGAACGCAGTCGAACCAGGACCTACACTATCACCTGGCCAGAGGTTCACAAATGTCGGACCTCGACAAATAACTGGGATAGATTTTGATGATAGAGGAGATTTCATCGTGACGGCAGCAGAAGACGAGCAATTTCGATTGTATAATTGCAAATCCGGCAAGCAAGTCGTCTTTTATACCCATTCTCCGCGTTCTGATCACCTTTTTGGGATGAAGATATATGAAGCCTTTATACTCGAAGAAGTATGGTGTAGATCTCCCAAGATTCACGCACAGAAACACCGCGATTTTACATGCATCTACGAAAGAAGATGACACGATCAGGTACCATTCGTTGCACGACAACAAATACTTGCAATACTTTAAGGGCCACACTGGGAAAGTCATATCCTTGGAGATCTCACCTGTGGATGACACCTTCATGTCGGGATCACTTGACAAGACAGTCCGACTTTGGGATCTTCGTGCGCCTAACTGCAGAGGACAACTGACCCTTCCTTCGTATCCTATCGTGGCTTATGACAATGCATCTCTAGTGTTTGCAGTTGCAGTCAACCACTATTCTCGTATCCTCCTTTATGACCCAAATAACTATGACAAAGCTCCTTTTCTAACAATCACACTTGAAGACCCTACCTTGTCTCAAATCAGTTATCCACCGAGACCGATCTATATGACATCTCTATCTTTTTCCTCCAACTCAAAATTCTTACTTGTGGGCTGCTCGGGTAACGCACACTATATCTTGGATGCGTTTGAAGGACATCTACTTGCAAAGCTCGAGGGCCACGTCGGACTGGAACGCAGAGCAATGTCTTCCCCTCCGACTATCGAACCAGCCAAGGGAAACAGCGGAGAGGAAGTTTGTTGGACACCCGATAGCAAATACGTCATAGGCGGCAGTCTTGACGGAAAGGTGATAGTATGGGATGTACAAAACTTGGAAACAAAAACTGGGACGGTTGATCTCAAGGTTCCCCCGAAGAAAATACTACCTCTTGCGTCTCTGGACGGTCACCCTGGGCCCTCAAGATGCGTGAAGTTTAATCCTCGTCTTGCGATGTTGTGCACAGCAGGGTCTGAATTGGTTGGTTGCATGGCAAATAACAAGCATACCTACTTTCTCAATGTCCTTCTCTAGGCTTTTTGGCTTCCCGATACGGCCGGAGATCCTGAAGATATTGCTCGGGGACTGCTCAAAGGCTCCAAACCTAATTGATTCGTATCTCTTTACTGACAGTGCAGAATGTTGTTTCTTAATATATAGCCCTGGTGATTTTGAAAACTATTAGTGTGTTCCCCACGTAGGCACAAACTGAATTCTCTTATAAACCAACACGGGAGCTCAGATGCTTCACCGTTTGATACTGTGTTGATTCCAGTGTAATAATATTCTAGCACCTTTGTCACAGTATATTTTGAAACATAGTTAAACTATAATTTTGTCTTGTTCCTGGTGTGACTCCATGATTGGTCCTTGTCATTAAAAACACTCCAATTAAAAACACTCCAATTAAAACACTCCAATTAAAAACACTCCAATCCTTTCATAACCTAATCTCTTATATACCAATCTACTACATCTGTTGATGGGGGTAAGCACTATATGGGCATGTAACAATCTACTGAGTCCAAAAGTGTTAGGGGTATCTATGTGCCAAAGGAGAATATAAATATTTGAACCCTAAGCACAGAGCAGATGGAATGTGCATGTAAAACTTGTTAACGATTTAATCAGCAGAATGGGAGGGTGTTTCAAAATCTTGATTATATCTTCTACCTTCGATAGTGTACAGAGCTCACAAACAAGGAGTGATAGTTACACACCTCTTGTCACACTTCAAATACCTCCTATAAAGATGCCATTTTGACTTGTTCCTGGTGCAACTCCATGATTAGCGCTTGTATTAAAAACACTCCAATCCTTTCATAACCTAATCTCTTGAATACAGTGGCTCAAAAAACTGTTCCAATGTTTTATACTTTTTGAAAGATGACATTGGCATGAAGGATTGGAAGTATTTGAAATTCTGGTTAAATCAAAATACTATGGCATTGTAGCTACAAATTGCATCTTAGCTTATGTAATTCAAATCAAAACTGATGGAGTAATGGCCATTTTAAAATATTCACTCATTGGGACAGTTTTTTGAGCATCTTCAACTTTGCAGGTTTATCCCTATTTTAGTCAGAAATAAAGAGTAAGTTGCATGTGGGAATATCAACAGAGTCATGTGACCATGTTTGGTTATATTTGGGAGTGGTTCAAGTTGGTTGAACCACATCTTGACCTTCAACCACTATCATAAAAGCTACTTCTCCTGCACAATGCTCTACTGTTGCTTCTCTCCTTGCTCAAGGCATCAGATTGAGGCTAAAACTGGTCTAAGGAAGTTTAATATTGGGAGGATTGGTAGAGAGTTGGAGATGGACAAGGAAAACCATTCTGGAGGCTGTCTAGCAAAGCTAACTCCACATGATAAACAGGCTATTGTTTGACAAATCTCAACTGGGAGACTTGATACAGCTGTTCAGGCCACCAATTCTATCAACAACATCATTTCTAACCTTGTCTCTCCTTAGACTGTCTGGAATGTGCTGAAGGAGGAGGGGTATCAGTCTGCTACAAAGAGGAAAGTTCCTATGCTCAATGCTAGACATTGGTAACTATGACTTAAATGGGCTCAAGAGCATCAAAACTCGACTGTGGAGGACTGGAAAAGAGTGTTGTGGACAAATAAGATAAAAATTAACAGGATTGGGTCAGATAAAAAGCAGTATATGTGGAAGCTATGAAGAGAAGGCATTTCAAACCAAACCACTACACCTACTGTGGAACATGGAGGAGGGAGTAATCTCATGGTATGGAGCTGTATGGGTTGGAATGGAGTAGGAAAGGTGCTAGAGGTGGTGGGGATCATGAATGCAGAGCAGTACTGTGAAATTTTGGATGATGGAGCAAAGGAGAGCTTTGAAAAGTTGGAGATGGAGAAGGGTGCCTGCTACTTTCAACAGGACAATGACCCCAAACACAACTCCAAGAGGGCTAACAAGTAGTTTGAAGACAACAACTTTGATGTCCTCTGGTGGCCAGCCCAATTCCCTGATCTTAACCCTATTGAACACCTTTGAAGTACCTCAAGAAGCAGTTTAGGCAGTATGAAACACCTCATGGTGTGCATAAATTGTGGGAGAGAGTTGCAAAGGAGTGATGGAATACCAGCAGAGGTATGCCAAAGACTGATAGAAAGCATGCCTAGAAGGATTCAAGCAGTTATCAAGGCAAATGGAGGACATACAAAGTACTAAATACCAAAATTA
>JAGGAP010000176.1:38383-58708 GCA_017657235.1 Termitomyces sp. T73sscA | reverse complement strand
AAACAAAGAAGGTAGATTAGTAACTCTTATCTATTCAAAATTCAGAGTTTATCAGGTGGCAACAACTTGGGTTGACCCTGGGCACGAAAATGTCACTCATCAACTTGGCTTGACTATGGGCATGAACTCAGTTTCAAATTTGAAAGTCAGCTGGCTCCCTAGAATGCGATGACTTTTTTTGAACCCAGCTTGTTAGGTAATAATTACATAAGCGCTGACCAATTTTTAGTCAGCCACCCACAAAACTCGCAACTTTACAATCATCAGTAGATCAGCCATCAATTCCCACAAAACGGTCGTCGCATTTTATATAGATATGTGATAGATAAGCAGTTAATGCAATGACACTCAATGCAAGATGTCAGATAATCAATCTCATCATGGACTTTTTGATAAGTACTATATGACTTCAAGGCCAGTCACCAGATTGTGTTTCCAAGAATAACTTGACCAACTTCTTTACCAAAATAGTATTGTGCGTAGCCTTGAAAAAGGTATCAGTCTTGCCTATTATATTAGAAAGAAAGGATGCACTGCTTGGATGGAGGTTGTTGCTAGATACCATGCATTCAAATTAAAAAATCTGATTAATGAGAATGGAAACTCAACTGCAGAAGTCTTTTGAGTTTGAGCCAATAGTTGAGTTATTAATAAATCTGTAAGCAGAAGCATCATTGAGGATTGTCAAGAACTGAGCATTTAAATTCCAGAAGTAATTTGTCACTTTGAGCATAGTTTGAGCCTGGGATACATCCATCAAGAGGTGCATTCCTGTTTGTACACACTCCAATGTTGTTTGCTTTGAAATCAGCAGCATATTGCAGCAGTTGAGTGTTAAACCCAGCAATGACACTTGCTTAGAGGTGGCTATAGTGCCTTGTGCCATCATAATATCAAGCTTGATGTGGTTGTGAATGAAATGAGCATGGTCGTACATGTCAAGCAGAGTTATAATTGGCAGCATGAGTCAGCGTAGCAATATATATGTCAGTAAGGACAAAGAGAAGCAATTCAATCTTATCAACAAGATTATCAAGGGACTCAAAGGGTTCTAGTTGATTGGCCATGACACATGCTCAAATTTCAAGGCCGATTGAGATCTGGTAAACCATGCTGATTAAGCCACACAACTTCAACCACAAAGGGCACTCTAAAACCTCCTTGGTCACTCAAAATCAACCTCATTTGCTAACATAGAACATATATCTTTCTTTGTCTTTATATGCCACAACATAAGTAAATAATTCACATGCCAAGATTCAAAGGCTCAGAGCCTTTGTACCAAGTAGGTATGTAGTCAAATGACATCTCAAATAGCAATTGAGATATGGGCTAACTCACCCTCTTTAGAGGTGATTACCAGCACACAACAACTCAAAATTCCAACAAGGTTTATTAAACAAGATGAAGATGGACATATACTCAAATAAAGACTATATTGGAGGTCTGAATGGGTTTGTTTTCACAAATTCTTTTCTTTACCATAGAGTCTTCATTTTGATCTAGGAATATTTTCTCAAGATTTGTTTTGCAAGCATTGTCCCTTCACATAGCATTGATTGCCTATCAGTGGGATGGATATGAATCAAGCAAGAACAAGAAGAAACCCAAAAACTCAGGCTGTTGTACTTGGTGCTTACCTCTTTTTTCTTCAACTTGAGCTGGGAACCAGAGAAAAATTTCTAGAAAGGATGTGAGTACCTCCTCAAAAGCTTTTGGAAACATGTGCCAGTTCAAAAGGATGAAGAACTTTATCCTGGCTATCAGGACAATGCTGAGAAGGGATGGATCAGTGAGTCTGTTAGAACAACACATTTTACTGAGGAATTAAGCTTTCTGCTATTTTTCATGCATTTAGAAAACAGTTAAAATGGATTTGCTCTGAGAACAAGTATGGCAGGAATGTTCAAAATAAATCAAAGAAACATTTCAAGAGCATGTGTGGTGTTGATATCTCTTTCCAGGAACACCCACTTGTCATTATTAGAAGAGAATTAAACCAAATTTTCCAGCCTCTCCTATCAAAAACCCCAATAAAGTCTCATTATCCAATCTCATAAAAAGATCACAGCAGCTTTTGAAGCAGCAATTAAACATTGCAGCCAATACATCTTTTCTTACAACATCTCAAGACTTGCACACCCTCAACTTTCAGGCTCAAAATGCACTTACTGAATCAACATTGGAAAAGGCATTTAACAAGTGCAGAATCTCAACAAAACAGCAGCTGACTCTGGGACCACCAAAGGTTATTTTTGGCTTGGCATCTAGCTCAAGAAATCAGGTACTGCTATTGATGGCCTTGCATAGGTCTATAAAGAAATGTCTTATTGAGTCCCACATCTACCAATGCCAGTTTTTGAAAGAATCATGGATGTGGTTAGGCAATGTATTTACTGACATGGAGCCTTCAAAGCCTCTGTTTGGTATTACAATTAATAGTATCACTCCAATAGTCAATGAAGGTCCAAATTTCAACAAAATATTCATTTGCATGGAGCATATATATAGTCTTTACAAGCTTCTACAACATCATAGATCTTTACTCAATTCTTCTGGCCTGTAAAGATGTTTATCAATCTGCTACAGTTGATCCAAGGTCAAGTACAGACATCAAAAACTTCAACTTATTCCATACATATATATATATGAACAAGATGCACCAGATAAAGTGCTCATCCCATTTTGTTGATGCTGGATCAGGTTGTTCTTCTACCTATCTTCCTTGATGGATTCCTAATTGAACATACCACCTTCTTCCACCCTAACACTGTTCTTGTTACATTGGGTTTAAAAATTCCACCAGATATTCAGAAGAGTGGAGGCTTGGCTGCAGCACTTCTTGTATAGACCCTTTCAAAATTCCAACTCTCAGGACAGTCATTGTTTGGTGACCATCCAAATCCATATATGGACCTACAGCTCAGGCCTCACTATCATTGCAGAATTTGAGTACTCTGCTTCCTTTGGAATCTGTACAATTACTTTTTAAAAAATGGGTATGGAAATAAAATGAGTAAAAAAGCAAGGAAAATAACACAGAAGAACAAGCCCCACAAGAACAAAAACCAGATAACAGCACTGCTACAAACATGGACACAAACTATGAAACTAGCAACCTGACACAAAACAAAACAAAACAACCATACAGGAGAGAAGACAAGCAAAAGGGAAGAGTAACCAAAACAATAAATGCAGAAAGATCCAGACAGCAAAAAGGATAAACAAACAATATTGCCAGAGACTATGCATCTTTTCAACAGTGTATGCTATTTCCTCTTGACGTTGTTTCCAGAAAACTGCATCAACAAGCTCTCTTATGTCCTTAACAGTAATGGCACATTGATCACATTATCAATTGATGACTCATTGCTGACACATTACATTGCAATTTGAACAGCTTTGAATAGTAGCAAGAGTTTGCAATGCATAAAAAAGAGGAAAAGCTTGTAATAGTCACAGTGCATTGTATTACTCTAGTCTGATAGCAGTACTACCAAGAACATAAGTTTTCTAGGACAAATGGGTTGATAAATCCCTACTTCTTGGAAAACTACAACAATGAGTCTTCTATACTTTGAGTTGTGGGGCATTGAATAAAATATACTCCAATATCTATGAACTAGTGCATTATCTTAATCTGCTGATCTTGCCATGATTTTTTCTGGTGTTGTCATGTGCACTGCAGAGGTTTCTACATTCCTCTTTTAGTATTGATGTGAGACAATCATTGCTCTGTAGCTGGAGGCCACAGACCTTGAAGTCTTCTCCACCAGAATTACTGTGTTAGGAGGACAATGGCAAATAGGCTTGACCAAAAATGTCACTCATCTCTTTATTGCAAAGACTGCAAAGTAATGCATTTTTGTGATGATGCACATGTCAAAGTACTTTTCCCACATTAGTTTAATGACACTGTCTACTTAGGTATCAGCGGCTTGGACACCACACTATATGAATAGCCAAACCTTGCTATGTGCCCTTAATGCTGATGACAGAGATCATGAAAAAGCAGAAGCAACAAAGTGCACTGCACTACATAAGCTGAAAAGAAGTTACTGTATGAGTCATCAAGTCACTTCCTGTTATTGGAACTTTATTTTGACAATTTAATTGCTAGCATTGATGGAGTCTCATTGCTCTGAAGGAGATGCAGGTATTGGAAGTTGTATTTTCAAGAAGGGGTTGGAGCTCTTTGCAGACAAGGTTGAATACATTTTGACTTTATTTATTTTGATCAACAATAAGACTAGTGAGTTGGAAATTTGAGTGACCTTTTTGACTCCTTTCTGACTCGCTAATTTCATAGATGCTGGAGCCTTTTTTGAATGTGTCATTGGCATGTTTCTTTCTGATTGTGCTTGATCTCCAGAAATGTTGGAGAAATACAAATACTAGTATGGAGACCTAGATGCTGCTCTGCAGCAGAGCTCAGTAACTTGCATGATTCAATTGGCAAGCCCAACACTATATTTTCCACAGTGCTACATGTTTACAAAAGATGTTAGTCTTCTCATGCCTTGCATTTGTTGCAATTCTTGATTGGTGTATGTAACAGATGCGTTAGTGAGGATTTTGATGGGAGGCAGAGCCCCTTTTCATTCTTCTTGATTGTATATAAGCATAACATAAAGAGCGCTACATATGTGTACATGATTAATTTCAACACTGGAAAGATAAGCAGTTGTGCACACTGAGAATAAGGCACAGAAAAAAAAGTTAGAACTCACAGATATCTGATCAATTTCAACAGTGGAAATCTAAGGAGCTGAGGCAAGACTCATCAAAAAATAGAAAGTTATGACCCACAGATAGTCAGGTGATGGATTTCAAAATGCACTTTTAGTGAGTTTGCAGAGTTGACTAACTAAAGCCTATTACTAACATAGTGGGCATACTTTACTACTTAAATGGCAATACACTCTCAAATTGCAGATCAAATTGCAGAATGGAGTCTAGAATGCAGCATTACTCAGTTTTGGCTCCACTCAAAAAGCTGAGGCTGTTGAAGGAATTGCTACTAACATAGAATTGAAAAGGGTGGAACTCCTCAAGAACACTGACAGACTCAACAATAGCTTGAAGGTTGAAGTAGCTCAGCTGCTTTTTCTGTCTGCCACTCCAGTGTGCAGATTATCAATTCAATTCTAGACTTTGACCCCCTCCAAGTCCCCTCAATAGACTCAGTTCAACTTGCAACTCCAGTGGCAAAGCCCAAAAAGAAGAAGAAGACTATGAATGCTGTAACAAACCAATTTTTTATATAATGAGGTGGAGGCAGGAGCAGAATATGTATGATTTTTGCATATGATATAATATGATAACAAGTAAAGTGTTCTGAATGTAGAGAATTGAATATATGATATGGTGTATAATACAATACAGTACATAGAATATAAAATTGGACAGTACAAGATAACACAGGGACAAGAGCAAACAAGTCAATGAAGACAAGACAGATAAGAACAAAACAACTATGCACTAATAAACTCAGACTGAATTCTCCTCCAACTCCACCTTCTCCCATTCTCTCAATTCTCTAAGGACCCTAACAACCTCTAGTGCATCAAAATTCTCATACTTGTCCACAAGCACCACAGTGTTCAGATACACAATGAGCATGCTCATATGCATCTTGTCTAGCACCTTTTACATCACCTCAGCAGGTGAAGGATAGACAAGTTAAAGTAAGAGCAACCAAAAGAAGTCAAGGTCAAGGAGTGTTAGACATGGGGCTGGCGTGGGGCTGGGTGCTAGGTGGAGGTGGAAGTAGGAAGTGGGGAGGGGTATAAAGGCAGGGTGTGGAGTGCAAGTCAAGGGCAAGAGAGAGGCAGAGTGTAGTGGTGGAGAAAAGGCAAAGAAGAGCCAGTGGTGGGCATGAACATGTGAGTGGGCATAGTGCACATGCTGCTTGTGCTTGCAGTAGTGCATCCCTCTACAGTCACTGCTAGCAGTGAGTGCAACAACAATGGCCACAGTGCAGGTGGTGTAGGCAGAGCTATCTCCGGATTAGGCTTGCCATCAGCATTGGCATCTACTTCATTAGTGTCAGTGTCTGTGTCTACATCTATATTATGATTGTGATCTGCTGCTGCCAGTGAACATGGTTCTACTACTATGAAAGCATGGGCATGTGAGTGTGAGTACAGCATATAGCAGTAGTTGTAAAAGCATTTGTATAACTTGGAGAACTTGCAGTGTGTGTTGTCCTTGCTCTCAAGGTTGGCAGAGAGCAAGCAGGCTAAGCACACAGCAGTGGATGAGTGACCAATCTCAAGCTTGCATGCCTTGGCCTCAGCAACCTTAGCTGCTATTGCAGTGCATTGTTGGCTATGGAGCAATGTAATTGAAGGACCAGGAGATAACCACATGACTTAATGTCTGATGAAACACCTGCCATGATGCTGGAGCCAGAGTGAGGTGGAGTAGCTGCAGTCTCAGTAGAGCTAGACCTACTTCTGGCAGAAGTTGCAAAAGACACAATTGGGCTCAACCTTGGCAATGAGGGTGTTTGCATGGAGAGTGGTGGCATGCAGCTTGGCATGAAGGCAGTGGAACTCATGGACAGGGGTGTAGTTGGAAGAGTTAAAGTTGTGGAAGAACCACAACAACAGGCTGGAGTCTGTGGGAGGTAACAAGTTTGCAGAGAAGTGGATCTGTAGAGAGAGCAAGTCTGCTGGCATGTGGCATGGTGCTGCATCTAGGTCTGGATAATAAAGAGGTGGTTGTCAGGGTTGAGGGGGAGCCATGCATTGCAGAGATTATAAAGCACATGCTCAGCATCAGACTTGCAGACATTGAGGTTCTTAGCAAACAAGGTGTTTTTTCTTTTTCTGGGAAAAAGAATCAGTCAGATAGAAGCATGTGGGTGGCAGTGATGCACTTTTTCTTGGCAAGACACAACTTGTGGTGGAGTTCCACAAAATCAAGCAGTACATCAAATTGGGATATAGCCAGATCCACTTATCACACAACTTGCACAGAACACAATACCTTGAACTGCTCCACATACAAGTTGTTCCTCAGGTATGCCTTGTGCTCCTCCTCTGTCTACTTTGCCTGCTACTACTTGGCTGGCAGGTGCACCTCCAGTGCTGGCTCTTTACATGTCACCTGCTGCTGCACTGGCTCACCACTGCATCATATCAGCACCTGAACACAAAGACAAAAAAACCCACACCAATGCACTACACAAAAAAACCCACACCAATGCACTACATAAAAAAACCCACACCAATGCAACACATCTCCTTGTGCTCCTGCTATTCCTTGAGCAAGAACTCCCCTGTTACTTTGTCCTGAAACAGCACAAGCAACCTGCACGTGTTGCATGAAACAAACCCCAACTTGTACTCACTTAACAACTGCTCCTCCTTAGCCTTAGTCTTCCCATCCACCTTGCCCAAGCAAGGCTGATTATTGCAAATCCATAGCCCCTAGAAATTGTATAATATACAAGGTAGCTTTGATTTAGAAGTCATGAGTGTTGCTCATGTCAAGCTTTAGGGGATGGATGGTCCATGAATAAAATACATAAAAAGCTCTGCATGATAGAGAAGATGACATTGTAGTGTATGTATGATCTCTCAAACAGCCTCTTGCTCTTGCTCTTGCTTTTACTCTTGTTCTCATCATCATTTTTCATTCTTGCCACCAGTGGTGTGATAATACTAACTCACTCCAGTGCATGTACATTGCATTGAAACAATTTTATCTTTATCTTTATCTTTATTTTATCTCTACAAAGGTTACAATCCAGACTCAGAGAAAATGTATTGCAAAGCAAACACTCATGGCTTTTTACATATCCACAACTTCTATCATCATCATTCATTGCATTGCATCCCACTTTATTCATTCAATTAATTCAATTGATTTGATTCATTCATTCATCTCATTTAATTCAAAGAAGAACCACTGGCTTAGCTGCCAGGTTGCAGTAGGGAGTTAGTTAGTATACTTGTGCTAGACTCAATGAATTTTTAGTTTTTAATTCAAGTTCTTCTCAATCAATGTGTGTGTGCATGTGCTATTTTGCAAATTTGCAATTTAAAAAGTCATAATCAGAGTCAGAGTCAAGTCAAAGCCAAATGCTAGTGTTCTAGAGAGGAGGAGAAAAAGCTAATGAGAATGGTTAATACATAGTGAAAAATACATCACTGGGATATCAGGACTGTGTCAGTTTTTTTTTCTCTTTTTTTTTCTCTTTCTTTTTTTCTTTCTTTCTTTATTTATTTTTCATCAGAGAATGGGGTGGCATTCCAGATTTTCTATCCATGGATTAGTCAAAAATAAGGTATGGATTCATTCACTTTGACTTTTTGACTTTTCTTTTTTTTGTGCTGGGTGATTAGCCTAGCCATAAGAAAAAGTAACAATCATTGTTGTTTTTTCAGCTTGAAATGCATTGATTTTGCTAATGTCTTTGTTTGATAGCATGAACCAAACATTTGGGCATTGCAAATAGACACACTAAATAACATGTTGGATCATTTGATTCTTAGCACCTTTTGATGCAGTTCCAACAGTGGATGTTGTGAATGCAAAACCCACAAGTATGTACTGTTTGTTTTGCTTCTCCCAAAATAGAGTACAGCTCATATTCCAATGCATTTGTTTTTCCTGCAGCATTTGTCTATTACTCAGGAGTTTCAATCAATTTTTGAGGCAATAACTTACAAGTTGAATCTATTGCAAGTCCCTCAATCTTGTCTCCACATCAGGTAATTATCTCTTTCAATTCAAACACTAATGTGTGGAGCCCATCTTCTTGCATGATTAGTATTAAGTCTACCTTCTTTTCTTCTAAACTTCTTAGCAATTTAATAGCAGACTCAACTTGATAGTCATTATGTTACCAAACTCCTTCATTTTCCTGCATTTATGCAGCATAAATTTGTTTTTTTGTAAGCTCTGTTTTTTCTTTCTAGCTTTGTCCCATATCTGATATTCTTGTCAGGCCTCTGTTTCACTGTCAAGATTAAGTTGCATACTTTTGAGGGTATTTTTCATTGATTCAACAAGGTTAGGTTGACTTCAACTTAAATCTCAACATATGGGCAATGTGATCAATGGTGAGTGAGCCGCATAAGTGCCTGATTATTCTTTCCATCTGTCATAGTCCTGAATGACAACCATAGGTACTTTTCCTTTTTTGCCTTCTGTTTCTTCTTTGTTCACTGCTCACAATTATCTTATTAATACAAGAATTACATGTACATTAGGTGTTATGTAGGTGGCTAATTAGAGTGTGTTGTATGCAGATAGAATTGAGAATTATAAGCTGACAGTATAGCAACTATGCTAGAAGAAAACTGGGCCCAATTAGTGCAAAAATACAATCTCCAAAATTTTCTTCAAGCTGCGCTAATCAATGGCAGTGGCACAAGAAGCCTTGGAGCGCTGAAGAGACCTCAAGCAGTTGTATTGTGCAACCAGACACTGGGTCTTCTATGCCCTGACTCAGTCCTTCCATTCCCTCCCTAGCATGTGTGAGATCTTTAACTGTGACACCCTCTATTCTTGTGATGATGCAGTGCCCTGTCATTGTCTGTAGTTGTGCTGCTGTTCTCCCTTGCTGTGGTTGTGCTGCTGTTCTCCCCTGCTATTGTTATATGGTTGTCTCTTCCCCACCTTCTCAAGCTAGTTCTGCTCTCCCCACTATGTTAGGCAATGTGAAGATGGCTTACAATAATATTCTGAAATAGTTTCTGACCCCCTTCCATGCCTAGTGCTAAGAAAACACCCTAGTAAGTTCTCTTGTTTTTATGCCTATCTGATCTTATTATATCCAGTATGATATGTGCTTTTGTCAAGAGCACTCTTGCACTTTTGCCCCTGGCAGGCCTCAAACCTCAACAGGTAGAGCAACATGTAAAATGTATTGTATATGCTATTTAGCATGCTTGTTTTGCATCTTGTGGGCTGCTTGGATATCCAACAAGCGAGGTTGGCTAATAGATTGGGTGTATAAAGTGTTGAGAGGATAGAAGAGCATCAAACACATCAAACAGTCAGGATCTTCTGCTAGTGACACAAATCGCTCAGAAGACTTCAAATCTAGCTGCAGTGGGTTAAAGGGGTTGGTTGAGTGGAGAAGCAGCAACTAGACAGATCAGACAAATGATAAGGAAGAGGTGGAAATAGTAGAAGTGTCAGAGATTGAAGAGAGCATCTCAGTCTGAAGTATCCAAATCAGCAAGAGATAAAACAGTGGGTATGGAGGTAGTAGTAGTAACAAGAGCAGTAAAGGTAATGGGGGTTGAGGGAGTTCTGTTGCCAGTAGCCCTTGAAAAACAATGGGCAAGAGTAGAGGAGAAGGAGGATAGCCCCTGCAAGTGACCCCATTTAGAAAGCAGCAGTATTACAGCTGAGGCTTCAGTAGCAACTGCTCACCTTTCTGCTTTTTTTGCTGTATTCTTGCCTTTTTTGGGTATTGTGAATGAAGTACTAATTCTCCAAGCCTATATCATGCAGCTGGAAGCAACAGTTGAGGAGCTTGAAGTGCAGATGGATAGCATGGTACACTAATATTACACAGCACTTAATCTAATATATGAGGAGCAAAAAGTGGCACAGGAGGCCTGTGAAGCCACAGCCTATGCTTGAGTTGAAGTGAGCATATTGCAGGCCAAGCTGGATGCTTAGAGATGGGCCAAGAACAGCAGGAAAGAGTGCTCCTATTTGCAAGAATGCCTAGTTGGGGTATTTCAGGAATTGCAAGACCAACTCATGCAATGCAATCTGGGTGTGCTGAAGCTTGCAAAGCCTAGCAAATAGAAGATTGTATGGGAGCTTTGGCAGTGGATGGATCTCTCCACTGTTTCTGGCATCAGCAGTGTGGATCTTGTGCACAATATAGAGTGGCAGCAATTGTAGATAGCCTCCTACCTTAGTGTGACCTGCATTTCTGAGCTTTGTAGGTGAAACTTACCTCTTCTTCTGCTCTGTGTCTGACATCTGGGTATAGCAGCATTGTGCACTGCTGAACAGTGTGTTCACAGCAAGTGCATTTGTTCAGAAGGTGTCAGATTCTATCTCAGTACAAATTGCCCCTTAAATTAGAATGGAGTTGCAAGTGCTGCACAAATTAGAGGAAACTCACTGGCCTTTTTTGTTTGCTCTTTAGTAGCTGCTTGAATAGATTGCAACCAATGTGGCTAAGAATTTGCCTTGACCAGGCTAGTAAACTTTCTGGGGATGAAGAGGAAAGAAGGAGAGGATGTGAGTAGAGCCTCAAGCATGATTGAGGAGAAGGGGAAGGAATGAGCATAGAAGAAAATGCATATAAATTTTGTAGAGTACTTAGTTTTCCTCTTTCTATTTTTCTTGTTTTTTGTTTTGGTAAATGTAAGTAATAAAATAAGGAAGAAAAAAAAGAAGCGCCTTGATGTGTGGGTGGAGTTTGCAGAAGTGGCTATCAGTATCAAGTGGTAGTATGAGCAAACAAAAATAGAAAGCCATGCTTGTGCAGATGTGTGCATTCAAGAATAAAAATTAATTTCCCAGTAGAGCCAAGAAATGTCTAGAGCTCTAGAATATAATATTCTTACTCTCCAAGTTCCACCTTGGTTATTCAGCATGAGCATTCTTTACTTTGAAGATTTTGCCTGTTCAATAGCACCTACCCTGATGAGAAATAACAACAATGGCATGCAAGTTCTCTATTGATGAGGCTCCCAAAAATTCCTATGCAGAAAGGGCCAAAAATTCAGAATAGTTCTCACATTGAAACTTGGTAATATTTTTGCATCCTTTCTTATTAACTGCTGTCAGCCAGCAATATGCTAATTAATAGCCCACCAACAAGTCACATGCCTCCACTCTTGCCATGCCACCTCTGCTTTACCACTCATTGTTTTTAACAACTTGCAGATAATATCTATCTCTCATATGCCAAGATTACATAATGCATCATGCGCTGAGTCATAATACTCTTGCCTTGTTGCTTGCCTTCTCCACCAGGTGGCAGGTAGCCTTCCATGCTAACAGCTTTCACCATCTTTAATACATCAAAACTAGCATTTGATAAAAGGCTAGAATAGAAGCCTCAACCGGATTAATAGCCTATATTATTTATATCATGCTAACCATTTGATGGATGGCTTAGAAACATCAACTGTTTCAGAGTTTGTCAATGCTTTGCTTAGCCTCCTCTTAGTGACATACCTTTGATAACATTCCTTTGCAATAGCTAGCTTAATGAATTGATGGTTGGCAAAAGCCTGCCAATGCTTCTATTTTTGGACTTTTTTCATTTGTGCAAATTTGGTATAATTCACAGTTTCCTACTTACTTTTTTCTCATATATTACTTCTAACCATTGCCTATGCCTTTAGCAACTTTGACAAGTTTGCTGTCCTTATTTTGTATAAATACTTTACTTTTTGTCAGTACAACACATGAAAAAAAGTATATCTATTTCTGCTTACTATCTTTACTAGAGTTCAGATCTCTAAGCGACTCTATTCTTCCAAGTCCTGCACTGTGCTATATGGGCACCTCTAGTCTTATATCACCAACACCTTGGCACCTCATTCACAAATCTTTGCACCTAGCACCTACAGCTAGGATTTAATAGTTGAGTACCTCCCTTGTCTTACTGCCAGAATTTAGCATCTCTTGCCAATGTTCCTTGGCAACTAACAATTCATAGCTTGTTTATACTCAACAGGCTTCAAATTTCATAGCAAGTTTTTAGAACCTGTCTAGAACTCTTGCAAAACTACTTGCCTAAAAAGTTGAGTCACAGCCTACCCAAATAGTACTTGGCTAAATTTTAAGTTCATCACTGTTGCCTACTTCATGTTGTTGCATCCTGGAATAAATAGAAAAAGTCATGGACTGCATAGCATTCAATGCTGTGCTTATCTGTAAAACAAGAAAATATGACAACACATGCAAATTTATATAATTATGTATTGTCTACCTTTGTTTGCTCTCCATCCTTTCTTTCAACTAATGTGAATTATTTTTATAGTGTATTTTTATTGTATCTGCACAAATCACTCCATTCATGCACATTGTACACTACTCTGAGATACAAAGAACAAAAATTCTTGATTTATATAAAGCCAAATTGAAGCAAACATCATAAATAGTTCAACTATAAGTAGCAATGAATAAGAGACTTCAATGCGCCATGCATTAAATGAACAAAAGATTTCTAATGCATGTATTGTATCCTGTTTTATTGCAGGCCTTTGCTCAGTTGACACAAAAATGCTTTGCAACATTGATGATACTCCTCTTGCTCTAAGTCTTTAGCCTCAGCCTTCCTTTAGTTCTGCATTTCCTTGCTGCAAGCTCTGTCTGCTTTATACTGCTTCTGCTCTCTTACTTGGCATTTCAGATCACACACTCCATTGCATGCAGTGAACAGCTCTTGCAATGTTAGCAAACACATCATATAAACACAATTCTCAGATTGCTCTTCAGCTCATATTTTGGCTTCTCTGTTGCTAGAAGGTTACTCATGACTTAACTCAGTTGGTATATATTTACAATGTTGCAGTTCAAAGTCCAATACTATAGATCAGCTTTACTGCTAATTGAAATCAAGTACATATATTAGATGTATAATTACAAAAGACTTACTATTTATTAAACCTGAAGAATCTGATAATTATGGTATTTGCTTTGTGATTGTGGATGGCAAAACCACACTGATATAGATAGAAATTAGAGATCTATATTGTTAATCAAAAGAAAGAACTTACAATTACTTTTGAGTTGGAGTTGAAGAAATGTTTGATCATCAAATTTTTGAGAACTATATGTTTGATGCTGATGTTTTGCGCTTGCTACTGAAACGCATTGCCTGAATAGCCATAGGTAAATGCCTCATCCATATGTCTGTGTTGATCTTGGGAGTGCATATAGAAGGCAGCAACAAGTTGGGTTTTGTGATTGTATCCTTTGAGTGTGAGGTGATTTGCAAATGGATCAAAATAGACATGAGAGCTATAATATAGTTTTAGTGCAGCCAAGCAGTACTAAAAATAAGAATAAGTTGCTAAAATAACAGCTTTGTAACATTGGTATGCACTAATACATCAAAGTATTTTTGAGCAATAACTTTAAGACCAGATTCTGCAAGTATTTGTGTGTTTTTACTGCCTGACAAGCCCAGAAATATATGGAGGTGCTACAGCCAAATGAAAATATGTGAAAATTGAAGTATAAAGTTATATGCTTAGAGCTCCTGGCTTGTAGTAAACAAGCAATGTGTTATTGAGTGTTATATATTCACTTTAAAGTCTATGTGAGATTTGCAGCAAAGAACAATATTGATATATATATTAATCAAATATACATGAGAGACTGTAAAGCTGATATACCTGTGAGAAAGAGACACCAGGCTATGTTTATCAAGAGTTGTAGTTGTACAAGAATGCCAAAGTGCAAGTAAGGAAATGAGTCTAGTGGTATATATATGAAGCAAGCTACTAGAAATAGTAAATCACAAAAGTGAGAGACACATGACATGTAGGAATCTGCTACAGATGCTTAATTCTGTAGTCTAAAAGACTTGAGCAATTTGCTCCAACTGTGCAGTCAATTATGTAATAGAACTATTTATTTATAGAAGTACCAATTATTGAGCTAGAAAAAACTTATTCTGCTTCCAACTTGGAGCTGGTTATGTGCTATGCCAAAGGAGAGCCATGATTCAATTGTAAAACTGGGCACAATATAATATAGGTACACCTCTTAAATGACTCTTGCATAGCTAAGACAACAAGATTGAAATCTCGGTCATCTGGAAGAAACAATAGGAGAAATCTTTTTAGTTCCAGAATATCCAGAACTTCAATAAATTGCTATCATTTAAGAATTACTTGACATTCTTCAAAGACTTGAATTGATGCAACTCCACCTTTCACTTAGCTATGAACTGGCCACCTCCTGCCAAACTAGCATATCTTCTCCAGCATATTGTCTGCATCTGCTGTACTAAATCTCCAGTCTGCCTTAGGTCTTATAGTTGAATTTGTTTGACACTACCTACTTGAATGCCCACAGTATAGTTACAAATGTGCCAACTTAAGCTCAAAGCTGAGTCCATCCTTATTCCTTCTTACTTTAAAACACTTGCTCAGACATGTCAAAGCCACAAAGCAATTCCAATGCCTAGTAACACCCTCATCAAGCTTGCCTTTACCACTATAAATTTCTATGCCCCTATGGCAATACTCTGCACCATACAGTAATGGAGCTCTACAACCTCACTATTTACATCTAATCTATTCTAATAGCTACTACTTTACCTATTTGACATCTAGCTCTTAGTTGGAAAACTAGCCTATTCTCCCACTCTTATTTCTCCTCTTCCAAAGGTTTCCATCTATGATTCTTCTTCAGCCATATCTATTGGTTCCACTTTTAGCATCCAGGATGCTCTAGTTTTGGAGCTATGGCTTAGACAAGGTGGCTCTCCCAGCACTGCCAACACTTGGCTTATATAATCAGAGTTTTCCTAGCTTAGATAACTGGAGTTTTCCTGGCTTACCTAACCAGAGTTTTTCTGCCTGCTTGTATAATCATGTTCATTTTTCTATTTAGGCAATTTTCAAAGTTTTCACTATTTAAATTAGAGTTATTTTTTTTCTGTTGTCCTGTATAGTTGTTTTCCACTTCTAGAGCTCCAAAAGCATCACACCTGGCTTAGAGAGTCTTCAGATTTGTTCTCTTTGAATCTTTCTCTGCTAGGTGAGTAGTTGCTACAGTACTGCTTGTATACCTTCTAATATACTTTGAATCTTCTTCTGCTAGTTGTGTGACTGAGCCACAGCCTTCAAAAGTTGCCTTTACAGGAGAACAAGTCTCTAAGTATTGGTCTGGGAGCTCCTTTTAGCTTGCTTGGATCTCTTTTTGTTCCTTCTTGTCCCTCCTCCACTAAATTGCCTCCTGCCACTACACAGTTTCTATGATTCAGCCAGCTATTCCAAGTATTCTTTTGAACACTTTTGCTTAAGAATGAGGCCTGGAATTGCTTACTTGCTCTAGAAACTCAAGTGCAGACTACTCAACCTTCTTTGATCTTTCATACTACTGAATTTACTGAATTGCGTCAAGCCACAGATACTATTTCTCATTATCTTCAGGGCCCTCTTAGATCACCTTCCTCTACCTCCTACTACTCCTCAAGCATTCTCTGCTTCTGTAGAACTGACTCCAGCTCTTGCTTTAAAGCTTCTCTTGCAATTTAGACCAAGATCTCTCATCCTGCACTCCTAGATGCTTATAATGGTAATTGAGCAATGAGTGAATGTTTTTTTCAGTCTTGCATTACATATATTCAGCTGAATAATGAGGCTTTTGCTTTTAATGCACTGAAGATTGCCTAGATTCTATTTTATATGAAGATTAGCCATGCATTGACATACGCACTCCGAGTTTTTTGTTGTCTAAATAGAGTGACTAGTTTTACCAGCTGAGAGAACTTTGAGAAGGATTTTTGAGCTGAGTTCTTTCCTCTGAACTCTGCTAAGACTGCAGCCTTGTCTCTCTGTGACTGTGACTAATACAGTTAAAAGAAGCAATCTTTGGATGAGTATATCAACTCCTTCTGTGCATTAGTAAAGCAGGCTGACTATCTCAATAGCCTGCAGCTTTATCTTACCTTTAGAGATGGCCTCCACCCCACTTTTATAGATTAGATTAATAGCCTTGCTGAGGATCAATTAAATAATAGCCAGATTGAAACTTATTATAAAGTGGCTAGAAATCAATGGCAGCTTATTGAAGCAAGAGCTCATCTCTCTAGTGCTGCCTACTGCTCTTTTTCTCCCATGCACTCTGTTTTTCCTACTCCATCTTCTGCTTACATACTCACTCTACCTGTATCATTATCTACTCCAGCTTGTATCCTTTCTCAGAGTGTGCCTATAAACATTGATGCTTCTTGTCAATGCTCTACAACTCCTTTGCTATGCTGCCACTGTGAAAAGCCTGGCCATTTTGCATGTTATTGCTCCTAAGGACTAAAAGTATGCTATCTCTTTTCATTTGAGCAGAAAGAGCTTCTTTTACAGCTTTTTGCTGCTAAAAATGCCGCTGGAGACTCTTTTTCAAATGCTCTTTTGGTAAAGCCTTCTTTATTTGAGCTGCTAGCTCTAGCCACTCCTTTTTCTATATTAGAAGAGGATTTTTAATTGAGCAGCAAATAAGTTGTATGCCTCTATTGCCTAGTGCTAATTGATTTGCTTGTTCAATAGAATTTTTCAATACATTTCTTACTATTGATAAATTGCTGGCTAAAACCATAAGCCCCTCCTTTGACATACAAATTACTGCTCCAGACAAAGTCTCATTTGGAACTTGCTCTCCTCCTCCTCTTCTTCAGCACTCACATGTTTCATGTTAAAAACAATGTTTACCTTATTGCTATGTAGTTGCTTCAATTCTATTTTTTAATTCTCTACATTTAAAGGTGGAGATTGAAATTACTGACACTCAGCAAAGCCAGAGCCTAGTGGCTCTACTAGATAATAACGCTATTGAACTCTTTCTAGATGCCAACTATGTAGAACAATACTGACTTACAACCTAGCCCCTCTCTTATCTCATTTCAGTCTACAACATTGATGGCACACTCAATGAAGCTAGATCTATCCACTCAGTAGTAGATCTTGTTTTTTGCTATTGCACACACTCAAAGTGAGCTGTCTTTGCTATCACTAGCTTAAAAAAGCAAGATATAATACTTGGATTCACCTGGCTTCATAACTACAATCTAAAAATTGACTGAGCTAAGGATGAAGTGTACATAAGCCAATGCTCTTGTTGTTATTTCACTTATGCTGAGGAAGCATAGATAGAGCATAGAATATTGGTCCATAAGCATGCTGCCATATGCACTTGTCATATAAGGCATCTCTCTTTTGCTAATATTGACCTGCTAAATTCTCCTTCTTTAACATTCTCTTATAAAAAGTTCTTTATAAAAACGTCTAAAGTGTAGTGTGTGAAGCTCAGCTAGAAGATGGATGTGAAGGCAAATTTATATGCGTTCAAGACTCAGAATCTCTAGACAGTGCTATTGAAGTAAGTAATAGGATTTATGTGCTACTCTTCAACCTCTGCTAATGACTGCTAAGATTAGAGCTAGTCAAACGACTTCACAGCATCTGGTCTAGGCTTTGTAGACAACTCAGTATTTAAGTTGTTCCAAAATGCTATTCCTCATTACCTTCAAGACTTTGAGAATGTATTTTCTAAGGCTCCATTTAACACTCTTTCAGAGCACAAGCAATGGGATTATGCTATTGAGCTCATTTTAGATGCAAAGCTATCTAGCTGCAAGGTATATCCTTTTGCTTCTTGTGAGCAGGATGAGCTAAATGTGTTCTTGCAAGAGAATCTAGACTCTGGTTGAATACATTTCTCAAAGTCTTTCATGGCTTCTTTAGTCTTCCTTATTAAGAAAAGGATGAATCTTTTCATCTAGTTCAAAACTATTAGGTTTTGAATGCGATAACAGTAAAGAATTGCTATTTTTTGCTACTTATTTCTAAGCTTGTTAACAACCTCTGAGGTGCATGCTACTTTACAAAGTTGGATGTCTATTGGGGCTACAATAATGTACACATCAAAGAAGGAGATGAGTGGAAGGCAGCTTTTTGAACTAATTGCAGACTCTTTAAACCTTTGGTAATGTTTTTTGGCCTCACCAATAGCCCTACTACTTTTTAGACAATAATGAATGACATCTTTTAAGATTTTATTGCAGAGGATATTATTTATATCTACTTTGATGATATTTTAATTTACACTAAGACATTAAATGAGCATTGATGAGTGACACACATTGTACTGGAATGCCTCTGCCAGCACCAGCTCTATCTCAAGCTTGAAAAGTGCAAGTTTGAGCAAATTAAGGTTGAATACCTTGGAATGATCATTTCTTATAGGACAGCCAAAATGGACCCAGTCAAAGTGGCTGGTGTAGCAGAGTGGCCAATGCTAAGAAACAACAAGAAGAAGGTATAGGCCTTCTTAGGCTTCATCAACTTTTATTCATTAAAGACTTCTCTTGTCATGCACATCCTCTCTTTAACCTCACTGTTAAAAATACTGCATGGTATTGAGCAATGCAGCAAACTGCTTTTGATGCCTTCAAGCAGGCTGTAACTTCACAGCCTATCCTCCTCTTCTCTGATAATGACTCTCTCTTCTGAGTTGAAGCTGACAGCTCTGACTTTGCTACAAAAGCTGTTCTGTCACAAAGTTTAAGGAGAATAGTAAGTAGCATCCTGTAGCCTTTTATTCTACTCTAAAAGCCTTAATGCTATGAAGTGTAATTACGAGATTTATGATAAGAAGATATTGGCTATTATTTAATCTTTTAAATAATGGCAGCACTTTCTTAAAGGTGCAAGACACAAGCTTGAAGTTTGGACTGATTACAAAAACCTTGAGTACTTTTGGACAGCTAAAAAGCCAAACTGCCAACAGGCTCAATGGTCTCTGTACCTGGCCAACTTTGACTTTTTACTGCATCATAAACCTAGTCAGAGCATGGATAAGGATGCACTATCTTAAAAAGCTGATCACAGCTCAGAGGCAGACAATAACAATAATATTGTTTTCCTCAAGCCTGAGCTTTTTGCTATTTGTGCTCTAGAAAGTGTAACTGTTTAAAGAGAGGAGGTGAGCATTTTCCAAGACATTTGTCAGGATAACCAGGAAGGTGCACAGAATGATGTAGCAGCTAAAGCTGCTATATATAGCCTTGCATGCTAATCAGATCCATAGAGTGAAGTCAGTGCATATGAATGAGTAGACTTTAGAATGTACTTGAGCTTAGGAGGCAAATTGTGCAGCAGCATCATGATTTTCAAATTGCTAGGCATCTAGGTAGGTGGAAGATTTTAAAGCTGGTCTCTCACAACTACTGGTAGCCTCAGATGTCATGCTACATTAGCTTCTACATGAGTACCTGTATCTCTGTTCTTAAATTAAACTCAGATGCCAACTTTCTATGAATCAGCTTTATTTCCTGCTTATTTCTGCTAAGCGCTAGAGTGTTGCTTCTGTAGACTTCATTGTAGAACTGCCAGATTCTTATGAGTATGATGCTATCATAATTGTGATTGACTTCTATGAAAAACAAGCACACTTCATCTCTATTTATACTATTTGCTTAGCTATAGATGCAGCCAATCTATATCAAAAGAATGTCTAAAAGCTGCATAGTCTGTCTAATGCTTATGTTTCTAATCAAGGACCACAGTTTGTTTTTGAATTCACAAGAGAGCTATACTGGCTGCTCAATGTGAAACTCCACACTTTTATTGCTGATCACCCTCAATTTGATGATTA
>JAGGAP010000176.1:0-38275 GCA_017657235.1 Termitomyces sp. T73sscA | reverse complement strand
ATACAAGAATGTCTCTTTTTCAGGCTTTACTTGAAACAAAGTAGATAAACCACACTTAAGGCATTGTAGACTTGCAAATCTACTGAACTCTAGGCCACATTGACTTCCACCCAAACATGCATGTGAATAAGCTTGCTAAAAAGGCAGCATGTGCAACTTCAAGCATGGCTACTCACCTCACAGCAATTTTTGAAGGCCTGCTTCTGCTAGTTAGTGTCTCTGCAACACACTAGGGTGCCCTTGAATTTTATGAGCTCAGTAGAAAGCATGCTGAAAGAAATCACTGAAGTACTTTACAGTGCATGTAATTAACTAATATTTTTTATCCAAAAAGTTCTTGCACTTAGTCCAACCTCTAAATTGCAAGCACTCTGCTATATTCATGCAGCTTTGCATACAATACATTTCTTTCAGCCACCACCTTTTTTAAAGGCACTGCTGCCTCAAATGCAAAGTCTATTGTAAAGCTGAGTCTTTATTCTTCCTTTTGTCTACTTTTAATACCTTAAGCTCTTTGTTCAGTTTCCTGCATGCTACAAACTGCCTGCTTATAGCAAGCACATTCTTGAAGCAAGAACACTGCTTTTTTAAAAATAGAAGGTTCTTTTAAGTCACACTTGCCTTTAATGATAGACCTCTGGCTTTTTTTACACTTGATGCAGGTAGCAGCAGCATTTTTGGGAGCACACAAACTATGCCACACTTGTCCAGTGGCATATAGAGCTTGCAAATGAATTTGAGGTACCTTATTATTAGTTGGATTGGCTGTGGAAATAACAGCAGTTTTCTTCTTGATTTTTTAGCAGTGGTTTTAATGACTTAATGGCATATTCAAATAAAAGCAGCAATTCAAGAAGAATTATTCACTATGTTATAGTGAATACTTGAAGCATGGAAGTTGGTATGTATAATTTCAAAATTTATATAATATATTTGCTCATGAGAAATATATTAAAAGAAACAGTCATTGAAAGAAGTAGCATAAATTTGTCTTTAATATCCATCTATTCCTGTAGTTTCAAGCCTAAATCTCCAGAGCAGGTTTAATGTAAGAAATTCAAGAGACAAAGACATATGACAAATTAATTTTATACAGTTCTTGAGTAGATCTGAAGACACTATTTCAGTTACATATAGCAAATCAAATTTAAATCTTAAAGTTTGCAAAAGAAAGGTTCTAACTACAGATATCTGACTCTTTTGAATGCTTGGTACTAAAAAACCTGCAAGAATAGCAGCAATGTTAGCAATGACCTACACTCCACAATCAATGCTATTTGTTTGTCACAAATGTATAGCAGTGAGCCAAGTGACCCATTCAAAGGTGACAAATTTGAAGTGGATTCCCACTTTTGTTGGCCAAAAAAATAAAGCAAGCAACAAACACTGTGATATTCTAAGTAAAAGTTAGACCAACGTGCAAAAGCCTTACTTTAATCTTGGTTGTTTATGGCTGCTCCTAGGCAAAGTTGTCAAAAAGGTGGATTTCAACTATAGAAGAAACAATTGTACATATAATCCAATACTTCATAGTAGGGTAATGAATATGAAGAATTTAGAAGCCAGTACTTAGCATGCAGTGTTTTTTGCCAAATTTCAAAGTTGCTAGCCTTGTATTGCATTGTAGAAAGGTAATATGTAGAAAAAAGGGTGCATTGTTGACTGCTAAATGAAGTGGTCATAATTGGCTCCAAATTGATACATCAGTGAAGCAGAGATTTTGTTAATACATGCATCATTGAGTCAGCCATTAAATGAATACAACATTCCAAGTTTTCAAAGGCTAAAGACAAAGCATCCACTAAAGTAATGGAAATATTGTAACTGATTAAAAAGTGCAAATTCTGCAAAAGTTTGGAAAGCAAGCTCTTGAGCAAGATTGGAATAATGGTATAAGAGTGATTAATAAGAAAATCAACATGAATTTCATTCATGAGGATGAAAAAAAACATACTAGCAGTTGTTATACTAACAAAACATTGATGCTGGGAGCCACAATATCAACTTCAGCTATCAAATTGTTGTTCACAGTTTGTTCTAGTAGTCAACAAAGAGAGTCTTCTCCATACTTATGAAGTCTGTTTAATTATTCTTGTTTTTAATGCTTAAATATTTTGCATGATTTTAAAAGATAAATAGTACATCTGATGGCTTTGACAGTTGGTGATTGGTGCTATTGACACAGTGAGTAAATATTAGAGATTGCACAATTTTCACAGTCTTAATAACAAGGTGTCAAAGACATGTTGTGGTATAGGCAGATTCAGCCACAGAAAATAGAAATTCAAAAAGTGTGAACAACATTGTTGAAGAAAAATGCAAATATATGCATTTATTCAATAATATGAGTTGTTTAAAGTCAGCAATCAGAAAATATTTACTTGTAGGTTTAACAAGAACAAGTTCTATGATGAAAAAATCATTGAGCAAGGTTTACAGCTTCTATTCAAATTTACAGCTTCTATTCAAAGCCATTGATACTCTTCTACATAACAATGAACCTTCAACATAGCACAAATGCCTTTTTGCACTTGACTATCACTGAGCCAGCATGGTTTTGCTTTGTAGAGTGAGTAATCTACACATTCTCCATTAAGTTGGAGGTTTTATGGGCAGAGGTTTAGACAAAGATACAGGAAGTCTCCATTCTAATCAGTAATAGCTGCAAATGTTTCATAGAAGTTGTTGTATATCTATAACCCTGCTATAAGTGCAGAAGTATGTTTTTTGATTGCAGTGCAGGTGGTACCTACAATAATATGTGATGAGCAGATAAGGTTTGAAAGAAAAAAAGCATGTCTAATAGTTGGTTTTAGCTACTTGAGGCTTGGTCAAGCCACTTTCACTCAAAAAAACTTCTGATCATCTGCTTCCTTACATTGATTTTGAGATTGCAAGCAATTAAGACATATTTTATAAATGCTAGATCAACATTACATGATTCAAGATATGAATTCTGAATACTGAGAGACAACTAAAATTTTTCAATGTTGTCTTTTGAATTGATGTGAATTTTAAAGTTTGCTATGAATTTGAAAAAATTGAAATATCTTGAAAATATAAATTGGGTAACTTGAAGAGATTTTTGAGATTATTCTAGAGAACAAGAACTGCATTGAATTATTTTTTGAAGTGAAGAGATGCTTTTACAGATGAACAGGCTTAGAGGCGCATAAAAATATTTTCTTTGAAAACTTGCATTAATCTTAGCTGCTCAACATTTAATGCAAATTAAACCTTTAATAAGTATCAAAACTAACTAATATCATAAATCTTGACAAGCTATTTGAATTCTATAAAGTGAGCATTTACAGCATGTTCCTCATGCACAGAAAATTGAACATTGTCTAGCAAATTGAAATTATCCATTTCTTTATCAGCAATTTTGCAAATTTTAAGAAGGGGTGTGAGCAAATGAGTCTGGCAAAAATCAAATTTGTGAGCATTATTAAGAAGCTCAAAAGCAAGGAGCGCAAGTTAGTTGTTGTTTTTAATAGCATTCTTGTACCAAGCTCTACAAATCTGGACAGTACTCCAAGATCTTGGCCAATGTATAGTGATCTGCTAGAGATTGCATGCCATTAATTGAGCCAGTCTTTTTTTTATGATTTGTTGCATGAAATAGTCTAAAGAGATCTCTCACTTGATTGTGCTATTTATTGATGACATTTTGACGCTACACAGGAGCAAATCTAAATTGATTATTGCTTTCAGCATAAACAAGCCTGTACTTAACTATCCAGATCAAAATATATTGTCTAAAACAGTTGAACTTTGTATACTCAACAAGCAATGCAAGATGCACCTTGGCAGTAGCCATTTTTTTTGAGATAATCTGCAGTGTTATGTTGAAACAAATTTTTGCAAAATTATTGAAACAAACATATGAAAACAATGCATTGATCATCAGATATGTATAAGATAATGCTACATTCTGATGTATTTTATAAAAAAAAATCAGATATTTTACAAAGCAATGTGCTGCCTAAAAAAGTATAGTAAAAATAACCAGTATTGCAACATCATATAACAAATTAAAAAAGTTCTATAAATGAATTATTCCATTTCTATTATAAAAACATATTTTTGTGATTTTATCAGCCATGTTGGTTAATCAAAGCAATGGCAATTTACACTAGTTTGTTGAATTGACATAGAATTGATTCTACAACTCAATGGAGAGCACAGAAAGCATGGGATTTGGAAGCAAGGCATCTAGAAAACTTGGTATAATCATATACAGAACAAAAACTGCAGACCTTCAGCAAATGAATACACAAGCTTGACTGCCATCTTCTTTGCTCCAATCACTCTTGCATTGCACATCACAATAATAGATTGCATGTGTATTAACAGAGCATGCAATTGAGCATGACTAGCAAACATCATTCCACAAGAGATCTAGCAAGTATGCCAATTAGTTGTCATTATTTACAGCATTTACAAAGAGATGATGAATGACATGGCTTAGGCAAATTTATATGTATTGATTTTGTTAATTTTAAATATTAAAATAGTTATACAGATATAATTGAAATGGGATATTCTATTTGTATTAGAGTTCAAATACAAATAGAATAAGCTATTTGTATTCAAACATTAGCTGTCTAAACTGTGGATTAATATACTACAAAAATAAGAACTTCCATTAGAGGAGTTTGTGAGTCTATATTATAGATGCTTATCAAGTTAGCATATGAAAAACTAGCCATGCTTGACATTGACTCACAAAGATTTCAACTAAAGGATGCCACATGCAATAAACTTGAAAAGATGCTTGAAGAAATGCAATTCTTCTTTGGAGACCCTGCTCATGTTTTGCAGTTTTGAAAAAGATATTTTGTAGCAAACAATGAGTTAATTGTACATGACTGAATATTTGAATTTAAAGTCATTAACTGAGCATTTGTAAAAAAAAATTAGTGTTGCAATTAATGATTGTTATGCTAAGATCCACTGCATATAGACTAGAGCCCTGTGTACAAACATAACATTTTTTCAAACTTGCTTGATAGTAGATATTCAAACATGAAATGCAAAGCATTTTTTAGAGGTTGAAGCCCTTTATTTACATGATAAACAAGACAAAACTCCTTGATATTATCAATTTGAAGCTATTGCTAAAGATACTGTCAGCATTTATAATAAAACACTTAAAATTCCACACTTAAATTAGCAATTAAATGTTAAAAAATAATAAGTTTGATATTATTAACTAGTGAAAAGAAAAAGTATCAAAAGTATTTGCTGAATTTAGATATGAGGCTATTAAGTTTTGCTAACTTTGAGGGCTACACATACACACAAGTGCTTGCTAGGCAGATGTGATATCTAGACACACCTTTAAAGTTAACTTCAAATATTTCAGAGAATGAATGAAGACTCTATATTGAAAAAGAGCATTAAAATGCAGAGGTAGATTTTTGAGCCTTTGATGAGTATTTCAGAGCAAGATAACAAGCTTTAAGATTAAAGGAAATGAAAATATAGCATGCACAGAAAGATAAGCAAAAGGTTTTATTAGAGATAATTGACAAGAGGAGTTGAATAAAGAACAGTCAAGAGAGAAGAAAAAAAAAGCAAAATAATAGAGTTAAAGTTGAGATGATAACAAGAAATAGTTATGAGATGAGATAAAGTAAACAGTCAGAGAATCAAGCTGTAAGAAACAGACAAATACTAACAAAACTAGAGATTATATTATGTTAATATGAAAACTACTTTTATTCTAGTTTGCTTTAAATAGATATTTATAAAGTGAGGTGAATAAGCTCTAAGGCTCTGAAGCAAGCTCTGATGGTGTTTGAGGCAGAATAAATGTTGGTGCTAAATAGTAGTTTGATTGAGATGCAGGGCTGCAGTTGTGAGTTCAGCTAAAGTGTTTGATTTGAACATAGAAGTGTGTAGCAAAGTAGAGCAAGTGACAGCACTAGAGTTTAATCAAGATGTTGGATCAAGTATAAGAGTGTGGAGCTGAATCTGTCAAGTTTCAGAAGTGAAAAGGTGGTGACTTTGCTTAAAGTATAGATGTTGGTTAATTAAATGCTATTAGCAGGTGTCGGTTAATAAACAGGTAATGTGAAAAAAGAGTAGTGTGCAAAGTTGATGGGAGTTTAGCAGAGCTAATTAGAGGTTCCAAGTGCTTGTCTAGAGTATTCTAGTGTTTAAAGTTTATGAATGAGTGTGCTAGGCAGACCAAAAGAGTGGGTGCAGTTGTAACAGAAGTTTACTGTCCTTTTAATAATCTAGAATATTTATTAAGCCAAAGCAACAAATTAGTTGTACAATAGAAATCAAGTCAGATGTTGGGCCTTTTTGATTGATATAGTCAGGATCAGTATAGTCAGAGTAATCAATTAAGGAGCAGACTGGTGCAAAGCTAAAGTTATTATTTAGCAAAACTCAATTCTGCTCAACAGGGTTCACAAAATTGAAATCTTGGCAGGCATTGAAACCATTGTAATATCCTGCAAGGTACACACTTTACATGGTATACAAACTATAAAAATTTAATTCACCTTTTAAATCAAAAGAACTTTTTAAGACAGCAAGCACACTAGCTTAAAAAAATTTCTCAATTTGTTTTCAATATAACTTACATTTCAGGAGTGCAAAACATCCTTTCTGATTTGCTATCTCAAATCTATGCATTTAATAGGCTGAATACAGTATATGCCTGAGGTAAATATATCTATCATGATATAATAAACAATAACATGTTAAACATGCATTTTATTTCAATGCTTGTACTAGTTAAAATAGAGAGCAAGGATGTTGCATTGCTGGACACCACAACTTGCTGACATACATTAAGCACCATTAAATGTGGTACTAAGATATGTCTAGTCTATAGTTTTTGGCTTTTTATTTAATATATGCTTGCTTACAATTTTCAGCACATAATTATATTATATTTTTCTCAGTTTGGTTGTGACCAAAATTCACTCCATATCATCAGATTTCAGAACAAAAACAGAAGATTAATTTAAATAAATCAGATAACACCAAAAATAAAACTATCAATATAATAAGAATTACAAATCTAGAACAAAAATGTGAGCAAAGAATGACTCAATAATTATAATGGCTACAGCAGATAATTAAAACAATCTGATATCCATCTTTAACTGAGCTAATAATCAGAGGATGTAAATCAATTGATCTGTTATAAGAAATAATAAAAAAATACAGAAATAATCTAGTAATGGTGCTTATAGGTAACAAGCCACAAAAATAGAATTTTGAATATACACAAAATAAATTACTTTATCTAAAAATAAATGAAAAAAAGTGTTATGCATCCTATTAATAATAGCAGCAGAATGGAATGTGCATGAAATAGTAATATTTGAAGCTTAGCACATATTAACACATCTGAATGCAAAGAAAAACACTAACTTACTTGCATGAACCTTTGTAGTGAAAGAATATAAGCAACAAGATGCATGCATTCTGTGAATCATGTGTAACATGCACTGCATGATGCAGCAAGCTCTTAAATAACAAATTATATGGCCAACTGAATTCTTTGACTTCAATCTTGAAAAGTAGTGGAAATAAATTTTGTGAGATCTCTACTGAAGTTCAAAAACTGCAATGCAATATATAAATTGCTAACAGTAATAATTGATTACCTAACTGCCATGATTCACATAATACCAAGCTGAACAAGCTGTATAGCTTGAAACATTTGATATTTGCAAAAGTATACAAGTTGCATGGGCTATTTAATGCAATAGTCAATAATTGAGACTCATACTTCACAAATGTCTTTCGATCACACAAACTCATTGGTATACAGCTCAAAATGTTAAGGCACATACCACTCTAAAACAGATGAAGTAATGCACTAATTAAACAAAAATTCAAATGATTAGACAATGTGTAAACTCCAATTAAAAGAACTGAATCATAAAGTTGCCAGCTATTGAATTTGCTATCAATAGTGCAAGGTCAAAAAGTAATGGCTATTTATTATTCTTTTTAAACTACAGTAAACTACTCAAAATAATAAACTAAAAGTCAGCAGATGAAAACAAATACTCAAGCATTTGTGTTTTTGCTTAATAGTTAAATTCAATAGCAGCACACAATAGTATACTTGCTGCACATGTCAAACAAAAAAGAAATGCAAATAAAAAGAAGATTCTTGTATTATTTGCAAAGTTTGTTTACATATCAACAGAAAATATAACCTTCTTTAAGGGCCTCTCACATGTAAGCTTATGCCCAAATTTGTAGAGCCTTATTTACTTTTGAAGGACTTTAGTAACTACTTGTACTATATGCAATTACTTGCTCACATGTGACAAAAAAGCATTCATAACTTATTTTATGCTTTATTTTTTCAAATTCACAATTCTAACAATAATAGAAAATTTTTTGGCAGGTTGTACTTACAACTTATTTTTAAAATTGAGCTCAATCACAAAAATAAGTTGTTAGCTAATAAGATAATAAACTATTTAAAGTTAAAATAATGCTATTTTTAAAGTACTATATAGTATGCTGAAGACAAGATTTAGCTACAATATGACTAAGTCTGAAATTTACCTTGTTAATATATTTCAAGTATTTTTGAAGTTTATAATTTCAAACACTATGAATACTACATTGTTTTTTTTTTTTTAGAATTATTTTTCACTCTACAACAATCTTGCTTCTTTAATTCCTTGCCTTCACTAACTATTCTAGCTTAGCCATTTATCTTGACAGATTCATTTAGCTTACATTTGTCAACTCTTACATTATCATCCACTCAGCGCAGTTACTCAAATTCTTTAATTTTAACAATGAAGTTCACTGCTACAACTAAAGAACTTGTAAAATACAATGCTTTTATTCAAGCTTATAAAAGCAACAACTTAGGCAAAAAGCAAATAGAACTATAATACTTTCTCTATTTTCTTATATTTTTGTTTTTTGAATTTTGTTATAAAGGATTTTATACTAATGCAAATTGTAAGCTTTATATTATAAAACTTTACTTTACAAGTTTTATTAAACTCAGTCACATAGCATGCACACTTTTAAAAGTAGTCTAATATATTTTATTAATTCAATTCAAATAACTTATAAAAGTTACTCAAAATTGAGTTCAAAATATGATTTAAAAATTCAAAAGACTAAGTTATAGCTCTTTGGCCTAAGATATTTGCTCTCTAGAGATTCCAAGACATAGCAACTACTTTTTGCTTGCTTTAGTCTTCAATTTCTCCATTCTTTTATAGGCTTTGTGTTGCATATAAACTAGTTATTGTCTGCATGTGATTTTTGAATTATGTTATGCTTAACAGTCTCAATGCATTCTGCCTGATAATTTAACCATGTTTTTGGCTAATCCTTTTTTTCATAATTTTTAGATTGAGAGAGATATGTCATTGTAGTTGTGAGAGCAAAAAACAACTATTGCCAAAAATTTGATGTGCTTAACAAATTATGATTTGTAATCACCATCCCAGCTTAGCACAGCCACAATCACTCATCAGCTTGGCTAAATGCCCCTGATAATGTTTGTGATGCCTTTTGCTCTTTTAACATAGCTGCTAGAGTCATTATATTGATGCATTGAGTGTTCTGCAAGCATAAGCTCTTTTTGAGGTATGTCTCTTTTTGTCTACAGTTTTTGACTATGCTTAGTGTTTTCAAAGTATATTGAAATTATATTACTACTTTTGTCAGTTTCAGAGTTAAAATCAGTGTAACACTTCCACACCAAGTACTAACTGCCCTCAATCAGCTGCAGTTTCTTGATGAGGTTGTGCCCTTGCTTTTTGCTTCCTTTGCTCATGAAAATTTATTTTCCTTTTTTTCAATAGAAAAATTTGAGCAATTTCCATCAATTATTTCTATTCTTCTATAAAGGTGCATATTCTCCCACAACTTGTTTTTCATTAAAACTTATATCTCTGAAGAATGTTCCCATTACTCCTTGCAAAATGCTCAACCTTAAAACAAGTTGTTCTCAAGTTGTTATTATAACTTCACTGCTCAAGCTTGCCTCATTGCCTCCTGACCTTTACAGCATGCTTAACAATAACTTGTTAAGCATGATACACACCATGTCATTCTTGCTGTTCTGTAGCTCTGTCATTTGAGCATGCTACAGTTAGCTTCTGCAATACTGCTAAAGCTTTTTTAGAAACTCTAATAAACTGTGCTTGTTTTTTTAGTACTGTTGGCTGGATGAGCTTCTTTTTTTTTCTCTTTTGCTTATTCTTCTTGCTCAGGTGCTCTTCTTCAGCACTTTGCTAATTAGGCAGACTTTTTAGTCCTCACTGATCAGAAAAATCTGCTTGAGACTTTTTCTTCTATCTTTCTTCTTAATTGTTGTGCCATTGAAGAGAGCCCAAACATTAAAGCTTTCTTTACATTCATAGATGCCATTGTTGCTATTGAGGCTGATTGTTGTAAGGCCTGTCAAAAGAAGCTTAAAAAGGTCTGTTTTTCCATTGGCTTCCTTTTTAGTTTTTTTTGACTTCTTATTTCTTAGGCTTGCTGCTGTGCTCAGAACAAAGATGTTGTGATACTTGATTTGTTTTCCTAACCCATTTCTAAGCACAAAGCTAATATAAGTTTTCAGATTTAAAACTTGACATTATTTCTTGCTGTTTGAACATGCTTTTGCTAACTGTTGCCTCTTTTCAGGCTAATTTTGAAGGCAAGCCATAAGCAAAAAAACTCAAGATGCAGCCTACTTTTAGTGCATGTCTTAAACTGCTTTCTTTCTCCTTTTGCCAAATGATTCTTTCATTAGCTTTTCTTAAGCTGGGTTTTGAGGCAATCCTGACTTTGCTCAGCTAAATTAACACTGCTTTTGAGGACCTTCCTTTAGCAATGGCTAGTGATGACCCTACTTGTGCTGATCTTCAAAAGCAATGTGAAGCTGTAAAGCTTGCTGCTTAGCAGCAAATATATGCATTGGATATCTCAATGCAGACTTTCAAGCATATATTGGAGCAATTAGCCTGTTTTGACATGGCTTTTAGTCTACTCAATGTTGATCAAGCTGAGTTCTTATTGATGGCCCTCAATGTTCTTTTCCATGCATTCCATTTCCTCACACTAACTTTCTTCATCTTATTCAAATTTCTTAGTCTTCAAATGACAATTCAGATATTGAATTTCAAGACCCCTTGCAAAACAAGCTTGAAATTTACATGGAGACTCTAGCAGCAGCAGTGGTGTAAACACTATTGCTATTTCTGCCTAGCATAGCATAGTTTATATAAAAAACTTTCCCCTTTTTCTTATCTTTAAGTACTCCAAATTAATGTTATTGCTTCTGAATGCATGATTTTTTTTAAAGTTTTTTATCTTATATTTTTGCAAAGCTTCAACTCTTAGTACCCTTAGTATTCCTTATGCTTTTTTAGCTTTGATATTACAGCAAGTAAATACAGTGCTTTGCTTATCACATCTGCTATTTTATTGCACCCTATGCACTCTCTTTGTGCTTCTTTTGACTTGTAGACTTTCACCACCAGTTGTTTCTAACAGAATGTGCCTTACTTTAAGTTGTTTTTTGTTTAGTCAGAAAACTATGATTAAGTTTGGTCTGGTCTATTGTTATTGGACTGAGGCTCTAATTCCAAGATTTGTATAGTCTTACTGACTCAAAACAGAGGTCTTTAATTTTATCTTCTGCAGGTTTGCACAGTTTTTTCCTGAGTTCTTTAAGCTTTTTGAGTGTGATATCCATCTATTTTTCTAGCTCTTGAGGCAGAGTTAGCTTTTTACAAGCTCTGTATGGGTATAACTTTAAATGCAGCAACACATGCTTGCAATATTGATTTATATAGCTCAGCAACAATATAATTACCACTTTTAGTTTTAGTAATTACTACTCAAGGACCATGGAAGTGTGGCATCATTTTTGTGCTAAATGAGCTTTTGATAATTATGTTTTTGACTAGGTCTAAATTCAAGAGTTTGAAATTGTAGTCTTTAATGGAATTTTTATGCTTCTCTGCAAATTTCAAGGCTTATTGAAGTTTGTCTTTACCAACATGTTTTTCATTTTTTTTTACATATTGGTAGTGCTTGGCTAATGCCCATGCACAATAGCCAATCAATTCCTTGGTTGTCAAAGGACCTTTTGGCAGTTCTATTAATCAAGTAGCTTCTGCCAAGTCTAGTGGGATAACTGGATGGGCACTAATAACCATAAAGTATGGTGAGCACTCAAATCTTTGCCAAATGATTATGTGGTCACTCCACATTACATGGTGGAAGAACCAGAACTATGTAGTCTGGTCTTTACAAGTTTTGAATAAGGCCTGTTGCATATTCCAATGCAGTTATTCAATTTGTCTATTAGCTGAGAAATTGTAGGCTGAGATAAAAATACCTCTAATGCTATACTTCTTCTCTAGCTAGTGTGTTACTTGCTTGAACTATTTAGCATTGTTAGTGATGATTTCTGAAATGCAGCCCCAGCAACAAATAATATCTTCAAACAATCATTGACCAATAGTTTTGTGATTTTCCTTTGTACAAAGGTCTGTCCTCTATCCAAGTTGACAAGGCACACTAGCCATCAATACAATATACTTACAGCTATTGGAGGCTAGTATCATGTGCATAGTATCCATGTAAATTGTCTAAAATATGAATAGTGTGTAAAGTACAGTTAGGTCTTTGTTAACTACTATTTTTTAACAAATTCAACAGTTGTAGCAAGTTCCAATGTACTACTATACATCACCATCAATCTCTGGCCACTAAAATTGCTTTTGTATTAGCATTTTGATTGCATAAGCTTCTTTTATGCCCTAGAGCATTATGAGCTGCATTTAAGCATGTACATTTTTCTATCAATATTGACAACAAGCTTGTGCTGCTTTCTCTATGTCTTATTTTTTCAGGTCTTTGGGCTCAATTTCTGGATTCTGTAACTATCTTTTGACAAGTGGCAATAAATTATCTCATTTTTCACTCTCACTACTTTTCCAGTAGTTCAAATAAGTCTAAGTATCCTCCACTTTTTTTTCATGAGAGTCTTCTAGTAGCAATGGTTTAAATAGCACTAATACAGCTACTGAATCTATATTGCTTCCAGTGGACTGACTCATAATGTCTAACCTCAATTTCTGCTCTTGAATTCTTGCTTGGTTGAGTTCTTGGCTAAAGTCTGATGTTTCAACAGCTATCAATTGTAGATAGCCTCCTTTTGTATTGATCTCAACAGCAAACTCTGGCTTCTACTTCTTTTAATCTAATATCTTATTGTTTTTGTTTGAATATTCAAAGTACATTGACTTTGGTTCATCCATTAACTCTGAATTAACATGTGGGTACTCTTCATTTCCTGGCTGCTTAGGTCTTTTAAATAGCCCATTTACACTAAACATTTTGCTAGGCACATGTTGCAATGTTAAATGATAGAGGAGTACATCTTCTATCTATCTCATAATTGTAGCATTGGGTCCTACTCTCAGGTTGCTTAACATCTCTTTCAAGTATTTAGCATTTATTTCTAGTTTTCTACAACCAATTAGCTAGTATTTATTGGCTTGTAGAGGTCTCTTTTTAGTTGAGAAAACCTACCTTCTCTTTCATTCAAAAGAATGGATCCTAGCTTAGCACATGTGCATTGCTTAGAATTGCTTGGGTCCTCTTAAAAGATTTCAAAGCTTACTGCCATTCAAGAAGTATCTACTAATAGCACTACTGCTCCACCTGACTCATAGGTTTCAACAGAGTGCTTTCAGCTAACAACTTCTTTAACTCTGCCATTGCTTTTTTTTGCTCTTTTCTTCATACAAAAGGCACTTTGGCTTGGATTAACCTATTGATGGGTGCAGCAAGTCCATCATAGTCTTTGATGAAAATTTTAAAAGTACTACAGGTTCCTAAGAATGAGTGTACTTCTGATTGGTTTCAGCAGTCACTCCAACCCATAACAGTAGCAAATTGTTTGGTTCTTAGTTTTAGCTCTTTATAGGAGCATTAATGTCCAACTACTACAATCTCATCTGCACACACCACAGACTTCTTTTCAGAGAAGATTCTTCCAGCATACTTGATTCTTTGTAACACTCTATTTACATTGTGCAAGTGTTTCCATACAAATATTTTATTGCCTTGATTTTCTAGAATAACTTTCTATCTCCCATCTAATAATCTATATCAGTGAAATGGTCTTCTTATTGGCACATCATCTATATATGGTCAAGTAACATGTGGTATCTCATCTTTCAAGATGAAAGTAATATCATTATGAAAGATTAGTACTGAGTTTGTTCAATTCATTAGGAGTGTGATCAATCTTAGAGCCCCAAAAGGCATTTCAAAGGTTGTATAATCCCTTGAGCATATATCTAGCACCCTCTCATCATATTCAACATACAAGTCAAAGATTTCTCCACAAGCCCTTCTAGCAAAATGTCCAGCCAATTCCTCAATTGCCAGAAGCAAATCTGAGTGAGCAATTGTTACTTTGTTCAAAAGTTCTAAACTGTGGACAATCCTCAAACTTTCTCCATCTTTTTTTAATACCATAAACCACTAGGATTAATAAGAAGAGTTGGAGGGCTCATAGACTTCTGCTTCAATCTTCTGTTTTATTATTTTGCAGATTTTGTTGCATAGTTCTAAAGAAATAGGAATGTTCTTCAATACCCAGAGAGTATGAGGTATTACAAGCATAATTACTGGAGGGAATTCCTTCTTAAGCCTTTCTCTTTGAGAGTCTTTCTATGCAAAGGCCTTATTTTGTAGCATCATTAAATGATATACTGCCTTCATCTCCTTTAGCTATAAAAAACTATTATCATGAGCTTAATTAATAATTTCTTTACACTCAGCAGTATACCTTTCTGTTAGTTCAAAATCTGGTGGATTTGGGTCTAGCTTAAGCATATTTGCTAGTGGATCTCCTGTAATGCACTATTTAATTCTGAACTCTTCTGAGAAAGTTCCTAGTACAGGCTTTATTTTTCTAGCTACAAGTTTGTATTTCTTTGAAAATACTTGTGCAGTCTTCTCCACACCTGCTTTTGACTCTAGGCTTTCTCCTTGTACTAGTATCTTTTGAATACAGTCAGGTATTTGAGCTATTGATCCATTCAAATATGCTGACAATGTTTTTTTTTTCCCTTTTTTTCACAATCTTTACTTGCATGCTTTTGCATTTCTCAAATCTTCTTGGCTGAATTTCTCATATTCCATAGAATATCCAGTCACCACTATCTCTCCATCTTAAGTCTCATTAAGACTCATTGCAATTTTTTCTTGGTTGGTAACCAATTCATTGAGACTCAAAATTTTTGTTCTTTTTCAATAGCAATACCACTTTTAGGCATCTTTCCTCTTTCAATTGTGGGTAAAGCAGTTTGATGACCTGTGTTTGGATTTCAAATAGTGATGATTGCACTGCTATCTGGCAAATTTTGAATAGTGCTCTCTGTCAAAGTGTCAAATGGATGTCTCAACAAAACAGTGTATGCTGGCTTGTCAAAGATGTGCACTTGCAAATAGATAGTAAATTCCTCAGCAAAAGTGAAGGGCATATTCCTTGTTAATCTAACAGATTCATTCACCTGTTAATTGGCATCCTCCATGCATAGTCATATATCTGGGTTCTAAGTCAATTCTACTTTCAAAGCTTCTCTCAATGCCATGTATACTATTTGAAATCACTGTTCAAGATTGTTTCTACTCTGTCTTTCTTATTGATTATGAAGTTCAACAAGAGTAGAACTTGTAATTCTCTAGCTACATACCACTACTGGCTTTTCTCCTGAAGAAATCTTTTCTAAGTAAGTGGCAAGACAATTTTGGTGTATAAATGCTTCTTTGGACAGCTCAGCTTGTGTCTCATCTGCAATGAAGTATGTTGCTTCAAGTAAATCACTAATGTCTACCTTATTGGGTTTCTTTTCCACTGCTACCATGTGTTGAGCAGCTGCCCTTGGAATGTTAGATTTCTTGGGCCTTAGTAGTTTAGGTACCAACTTTTATACCATGGCCTCTCTTAATCCAGAGGCTACTTCCCACAATCTCTCAAACACTCTGTTCAACTCCTTATTCATCTCTTGGAGAGCATGCTTTTCAGTGGCCTGCATGCTTTTCTTGAGCTATCTAAAAAATTTTAGAGTTGTGCTGCTGCACTTCACTAGGATTTGCTGTTTGCCTTGTATTAATCAACACATTGATTATTTCAGCCATTTTGTTGAAGCCTTTCTCAAGCTCCCCCAACTTTTCTGATTCTCCATGTTAAATATGGTCTAACATGTCATCCCTTAAACTCTTAGCTGCATTGACATAGGTAGAATAGATGAGAGCTTCTGGATTTTCATTTGTTGACCAACTAAAATATATTCCAGCCTGTGTATCATGCAATTTTACTAGCCTCTGGTGAGGTGAAATGCTAGCAGGTTTTTTAAGTAGAGGTGCCCTATTTGGCATCCTAGCCTTTCCTTTTACTAAGATAATCCAGCCTCTTTGGACATTTGCTAGAATCATCTCACACTCAGCAATTCTATAGTCTTGTCTCCAGCAATAAAAGCAGTGAAGACTACTTTTTTAAGTTGCAGATGGAATAATGTTGAATCCTTTTACTCTTTCGCATTTTTTGCTCTCTCTACTTGTCCATTTCTAGAGCATCTTTCAAAGGCATTATCAATAAAAGTAGCTACAACAGTTATTATCTCAGATAATTCATATTTATTGTCCTTGTATTTATTTCTAGCTGGCTCCTTGTAATGTCCATACTTTGCAATCAACCTCTCCTCTATTATGTTTGCAAATGCTGGTGTAAAACATTCCATAAGTTTGTTTACAAGCAACTCATTTCTCATGACATTTGTCAACTTCTTTATCTCAGCTCTAAACTTCCTTATAAGCGAATGAATTTCTCCTGTATCACTCCTGCTCAGTCTGGCATGCTCTTTGCAAATGTGATCTAAGCTAGCAAAACTGTTATTGTCAATTGCTTCTGAGTAGGATTCTTTAATTTTTTTTTACAAAATCTTTCTAAGAGCTTTTCCTCTTATAAAAATTAAAGCCTAGCTATTTCTGCTCTGTTTGAGCATCTACATATTCCAATATTCTTCTCTTTCCCTCTCTATCATTAGTGATACTAGCATAGTCAAACAAAGATTCTATCCTTTGGATAAACTGATAAACCTCAAAAAGTTCACATATTTAAACTTTAGTGCATCTCTACTATTTGCAAGAAGCATTTTATAGCAATAATTTATTGTATTGGTAAAACTAGTTGCCTCAACAATTGAAGTGAGTATTTCTCAGTTCAAAGTTTTTGTTTTTAAAGCACAACATCTGAATCAAGTAGACTACTTAAAATGCCTTTAGTAGCTTATGTCTCCTTTCTTTTGAGTGTAATAGCAGTTTTTTCCTTTGATGTAGTGACCTTAGGCAAGTCAGAAAAAAACCTAGACACAGCAAAACTAATGGTATAGTCTTTTTTGTGAGATTTTTTGCAGAAACCTTCTTATGATCAACCACTAATGGCACTTCAGGTTCACACCAGCACATTGCAAAGCAGTCATGTCAAATTGTTTGATATTTTTTTCATGTTGGCCTTCAATTTCCTGCTCATTCTTCTGTGGAGCACCCATACATTCTGGTTGCCTTATTTGTGGAAGGTATGTGATACATATAGTCAAGTGTTCTTTCACTAAGCTTCTTGCAAAAGTACTTTAGTGATACCAGAGTTGATTTTTTTTGGTACTTCACTGACTTCAATCAATACTCAAAGTTGAAACACTTCATTAGATGCTCAATCACGGGTGCTTGCTGCATCTACCATGACAGAAACACTCTCAAATAAGCTTCAAGCAACTGCTACTCAAGATGTGATGAGCTTAGTTATACTTACTATTCATCATACAGAATAGGTTTACTGTACTGCAGATCAATGGCTATCAATTCTGAAATGCAATGTATATTTGTGATAACTGCCATGAGTTTGTTTTTTTATGTTACTGGCATTTCTGCTCCTATCCATGTGACCGTCCCAACTTGAGCAACCCCATCTCATATTCAATTTTCCATTTAACTTTTCCTCTCACACACAAAATGTAAGAAGCTCCTAACCCTACATGTACACCAGAAACTAGTAACGCCTCTATCTTGTGGCCTCATCAACTCCAGCAACATATGCTTTGCAAATTTGATTCTTCAAATCCTTCTCTTTCACTCACTATTTTATGCACTATTTATCCAGCTCAGGCAGTATAGATTTGGGCTTGACACATACAGTGAGAAAAAATCCAAAAACTAAAGGCTCATATCTGTGCTCCTTGTTGTCAGTAATATGATATTCCATATCCAAGATGTATTTAATAAGCTTTTGCAAGACAAGGCATCTAGGCTTGCACAGATCTTAGTGACAGCTATAGATAGTGACTATACATGCAGCTAGAGCGACTTATTCAAGGCGTAGATTAACCAGATTGTGTATAATTTGAAGAATGGTATACAGAAAAATATAGCTACACAGTAGAAAGTAGAAGCAAGAGTGAGTTTTTGACAAATTTGTCTCATAATGCAAGGTGGATAGTTTGTATGGGTGAGTGCAAGTGCTTGGTCAGGCTGCATAATAACAGAGATAGTCTTGTATTTGTTTTTTGAGCAGGCAGTGTTTGAGATTCTCAAAATGCTCATCATGTGCATGTTGCAGAACAATTTTGAGCTCATTTACAACATTGAGCTCACGTACAACATTGACTCTGTGTACAACATCAACCTCATATACAACATCAAGCTGGACATCCTGGACCAGCTCAGTGATGACTCATTGCAGCTTGTACCTGCAACAAGTTATCACAAACCTTGGCCCAGAGAATATCCTTTCTGTTCCCGCACTAAATATGTATGTGGTACCTGCTGCACTCACTTCCACCTCCTTGTGCTCTGGATATATATAGTGAGTGGCTGATTGCTGATCTCCTCCCACCCTCCCATGCTTTTGCATCCAGAATACTTTCTTGACAAAAAATATAGCTTACCTTATTTTTAGTACTATATAGAATATTTATCTGTATTAATATTGATAAAAATCAACTCGCTGTTCACAAGAACTATTTCCTTTTTGAGGTTGTTTTTTGTGATCTCAGCATTGCAACATACAAGGAATTGTTGTTTTTGACCTCCTCCATGGCTCTGCCAAAACTGATTTTGTGCTTGTATACTACTCATGGCTGTTGCACAAAATATGAAGCCAACCAGCAAAATTATTGCCTTCCTCAATGGACCTGGAACAAACATTAAGCTGATGATTGAGTCGCAAATTTGACTGAGCAATTTGCTTTGACACGCCTTGGAACAAATGAGCTTCAGCAAGCACTTCAATCCACACAGGAAGAGGCTGTCCATTCATAAGAGAGAGATATTGTAGCCTCTCTTGCTGAAAGACAAATGTATCCATTAATTGAATCTACTCACTCGACCCCTGCTTTGCAAATACTTAAGGTCCTCGAGGAGATAGATAATTGACTACACCACCTCATTTCAAAAGTTGAAGGACTTGCATCTCCATCACTTAACCATAATATTAGTGAAACTATCAATGAACTTAAAGCAATAGAAAGGTGCTTCTACAACAAAAGTGAGAAGCTCAAACTCATTCAAGAGGGCTATGATAGAGACCAAGCATTATTGGTCATACATAATGAAGTAAAGATTAGAATTCAGATATTTTTACAGAAACTAGACAAAACAAAAGCTTTCTGGACTGAAATAAAGAGGGAAAAAAATTGTGATAAGACTTCTTTTAGACAGAAGTATAACACCAGTGAGTGCAGAGATTTTTGGCTGCATCATCAATTCCTACATCGGCACACAGGTCATCACTTTCATGATAATCTTTGACAAGCAAAACCTCTGGTCCAAATTACTTTCCTCATAGTAGTTGCATGCAGCATCATTCTGAACCTACCTTGAAGAGGTTGCATCTGGTTGTTTAATGTCACACAGTTCGTCATTCAAACAACTGTCCTTAAGGTAGTCTCACTCATGAACGACCTTGTTTCATCCACTCTACATGTCAAATCCTTCCTTCTAGGCATAGAATCTCATTCTTACTTCCAATCTATCCTCAGCAATTTTTTACGTGATATCTGGACCAGAATAGATCAATTTAATCTCAATGGGAAAAAAACCATTTATGCTACATGCTTAAAATGTCACGAGATATATGCACATACAATCCATAACAGTATTCCCATTTATCCTAAGATTTGTCGACATAAGACCTATAGGCACTCGACTTGCTATGGAATTCTTGTCCACCAAAAACAAATTGAAGGTCATACTGTATAGTTGACGTTCCATTGAAGCCATATATTGCGTTTGACTTGAAGGATTGGCTTGCTAGCCTTCTCTCTCATCAAGGATTTGAAAATATGATGGATGATGCATGGAAACAGATGATTGGTAATTCTCACAATGGAGTTCTGGATGATATTTTTCAAGATTCAATTATCCAAAACTTTAAAGGACCTGATGGAATGACTCACTTCAGTCTATTGGAAGAGAAGGATGCTGGCTGTTATCTCTTTGCATTAAGCGTGGATTTCTTCAATCCCCTTGGTAACAAAGCAGCAGGCAAAAAGATATCGATTGGTGCAGTAACAATTTCATGCCTCAATCTATTGATTGAAATTCGGAACAAGCCCAAAAACATGTTTTTTGCAGGAATTATATCTGAAGAACCTTTGACATCTCAAATCAACCCATATCTCCGACTGTTGGTTGATTCTTTTCTTGAATTTTAGAATGGGTGTTATTTCACCTGCACAGCAAAGTACAATTTAGATCAGCTTGTCCTAGCTGCTCTTATTGTGTTAGTCTGTGATTTATCTGCAGCTCGAAAGGTTGGCAGTTTTTTATCACATAGTCATTGGTATTTTTGCTCGAGGTGTTGGTGCACAAAGTTTTATCATACTTATAATGACACTAATGCTGAATCCTGAATCCGCCAAACAAATGAAGAATGCTGCCAACTTGCAGAGAAATGGAAATTAGCGCCTTCAAATGCTGCTACACAGAGATCATTTGATACTTTTAGCATTCGGTGGTCAGAACTCCTTTGCCTCTCCTATTACAAGCCAGCACGCTTTCTGATTATTGACCCAATGCACAACTTGTTCCTTGGCTTGGTTAAGGAGCACTTTTTAGGTGTTTTAGGTCATGATTCCTCTGGTTAGCTGCAAAATCGGCTAAATTTTCATAATAAATCACTTTGTGTGGAAATTGTCAAGTCCTCTCAGAATCCCCTTCCTGTAAATCCTCAAGAGCAATCAAGCATTCGAAAAATCATCACATGGTTAGAAATCCCCTTTGATTTTGACCATAGCGATTGTGCTGCTTTGAAGCAGACAGTGAAGCAGTAGAGTAGTGCATACTTAGCATCACTAATCTATATTACAAAGAGTGTTAGTTGTATCTCACTTACAACTAATGCTTAAAGCAAGGATCTAGCTTTACCGCTTCCCACCAAGCCACTTACAAAGGTAAATGTTGCTGAGCGCCTCCTTGACTGGGTAAGTAACAGTATTTGAACTTGCCTTTACACCTGCTAACCTTCATTCTGTGTAGCGCTTAAAACAAAGTAAAGCTATTGAAGATGGCAGAGACAGCAACCTCCATCATCTCCAACATGGAAATGTGTTTACTGTCAAAGAGATGGAGGCCCTTTGGAATGACATTGAGAGTATCATCAAGCCATCTTGGCTTTAATCGCCTCTATCAGAGCTTGGAACGTCATCCTGTGGAAAGCTCAAATCAGACCAGTGGCAAATAGTAGGGTCATTATACCTTCCAATTACGCTTGTACGACTATGGAGTAATCCAAGCTCTGAAAGTGATGTGTTGCAGTGCTGGCATGAAGTCTTTCAGATGACGATGCATCTCCTTTCTGCCATTGCTATAATTTCCTCACAAGTCACATTGCCTCGACATGCAGATCTTTATATGTTCCACATGCTGAAGTACCGCAAACAGCTGAAGGTATTATTCTCGGATTATTGATGCCACCCCAACCATCATATTGCTCTTTATTTACCTGAATACATCTGTATGTATAGTTCTGTGCATGGCTAGTGAGCTTATCCATATAAACGTGTAATTGGAATACTACAACGCTTCTCAACAAATTATAAAGAGGATAAGTTGTTAGAAATCCTGATATCTTTGCTATTGAGCTAATAATATATTATTATGATTAGATGAATATGAGGCAACCATTTCCCACTGGCCTTCATGCTTTCTTTATGAAATCAACCTGTCCACAGCTAATTTTTGCATGCTATGAAATGTTCAAGTCCCTTGTAACCTCCTATATATGCAATTCTTTGGACGCTGAGGACATCCATTTGACTCTGGACAGCAATAACAATGTTGAGAGTAATTTATATTTGCATTCTAGCACAGTGGAGACAAATTGTAAACAAGAACTTCTTTTGGAACCTTTGCAGAGCACATTCAAAAAAGCTCTTGAACCTACTGTTATCATTCCATTGCGTGCAGTGTTCTCAAATTATGTGACAATAAAACAATCACTCCTATACTTTGTCTAGAAGCCACAAGGATAACAGCAGCATCTTTCACAAGAACTCCCTGATTTCTTTCTGCATCAACAATATCATCAAATTTGAAGAATCTTCTATTGCCCAATGCAACAATGTTCAAGGGAAATGGCTTATCAGACACTCTATGAAGCCAATCACTGATATTCAACATGATTCCTACGCTCATTTTTCTCATCTCAGAGCTAGGCTATAGAGAACTGAGCTAGAGTCAGAGATAGAAGTTTGCCAGCTTGATGACATTGACTCCCATTTTGCTCAGCATCACATTTCATGGAAAGAAAAGGATGCAACAGTTGTAGTATCCTTGTCTTGAGTGAGTGTATCATTATTATACATTGCTTGTAATAACTATTCTCTTGCTCTTGACCTTTAGAAATTGTTGCTCTAATCCATGTTATGTTGAGAGTTGAAATCCAGTGTCAACTTCTCTCATAGTTATACTTTGTGTTCACCTGTTACACATGTAGACCTATATTGATTACTGTGATACTGGTACAAAGCTGACTCAATAGAATTTGTTACTCACTCTATCCAAAACTCGAATAAGTCTAGTGTTCAAGCGGCTGAAGCTTTATTGAACATCTTTGAAAGGGTCATTCGTGATGATGCAGCGACAACTTTAAGCTCCAATGTTTATCAACTCCCTTGTTCTTTTCTGAATATCCATCTCTATTGACCAGGCTGCTCTGACCAGTGAGTTGCTGCTCATCAACAAGAAGGATCTTTTCAAAGGGTGACCAATGTTTCTTGTATCTCTTGCATGTTTTCACTGTTTGCTTCATGTTTTAGTGACCCACTGCAATAGTGGTTTGAGAGTCATCTGTTGCCCAACCAAACCTCAGAGTTGCTAATAGTCCAGAGTTGCATGGGATGCTTCTTGCAGATGGTGGGTACCTTCTGCTCCTTCACACAACAAAGATTAATGAAACAGCAGCTTGCACCTAAGTCAACCATTGCCCAAGTGTCGACAATCTCTGGGGTCCCTAATGCTTGGGTGTGGATGTGCAAGATGACTGAGAGCTCCAGTGCAGAGTGAGGGGACTGCAGAGTTTATGCATGGATGACCACGGCATGACCAGTGTGTGTATGGCAGCACTTCAATTTTGGTTTTGACACAGACTCATTTGGCCTGCAAAGAATTGTGTCCTTGTCTGGGGTCAGTATTGCAAAACTATCTTCAGAGCCAGCCAACACTGATACTTCACAGCAGACTTGCCTCGCAATCTCCCCAATGCGCTGTACCCAGTCTGGGCATGCTGCCACTGGATGTGTGTCTTCTCTGCACTTGTTGCACCCTGAAACATGACGATGTACTCCTTCCTTATATGCCAAGGACAGTCTTGTTCAAAATAAATGTAGTACTTGAGCTGTGTACTGTTCCGTTGCATCTGGCAGGTCCCCGGTGACATTGCAAGTATGCCATTTCCTCTTTTGCAGACATTTTACTGCTTGATTCTTTGTAAAGTGAAGGCAATTGAATACATGATCACAGATGCGCTTCTTGAAGCAGATTCACACCTGCAGATTACAAAGCATGTTTATGATTTCAAGAAGTATTTCTACCTTACGGATGACATCATTGGACACATTGAAGAGTCTACAGGGACCATAAGTCAAACAGAAGTATTGTCTACAATCATTGCTCGCTCATTAATTTGGTCCAGTACAAGCAAGAAACCTATGTCCGTGATGTTTTGACATTGGTGTTGGTTCGTTCGTTGAGCGATGTTAGCAGAGCATGTGTACATTCCAATACTCTGTCTTGTTGAATCTCTTTTTGTGTTGATGTCGAGTTGCTGTCGACTCCCTGATGAACACGCTCAGTGACTCCTGATTGAGTCAATTTCTCATTCCAAGGTTTTTCTCTGCAAGAAAAACAAATTAGATTTATTTTTTAGATATTTTTACTGGAAACATTTTCAATTTTAAATTCATATTTGCTTCGAGAAAAAGTAGAAAATTATCAAAAAGGAACATGGGAAGAAGCTGGACAAGTGTTTCAATACCTTTTTCCAAATAAAATTCCATTCTATTTTATCTGGAAATACTAAATGAAAAACTAAATAAATTTCTATTGCGTTTGTGGTAGAAAAAGAAAGGTAAAAAGGAATTATTTTCCATGATGAAACACTTAGGAAAAAGGTGAACATTTTCCTAGCATTTTCAGCAAGAAAATGCTTACATATTTCCAAAGGAAACCGAACATGGAAGTCATATGACAGTCTTCTTTTACAGTTTTTCTAATGCAATACCTTCCAGTGCCAGCAGTGCTTGTTCATACATGTCCATAGAGGTCTACATAACATTTGTATTCATAGATGCAATATCACAAGTATATGGACAGGTTGGTGTTGTTCATCCAACTGAGATTGAGGATGATCAATGTATGGGACATTGATGATGCCTCTAGTGAAAGCCTGTATACTTAATGGTTGAGACAAGGATAGCAAAAGCAGTGATGAGGATTGTTGTTGACTGTCTCTCTAAGCTTTCAAACTCAGCATGGGTGATCTTTCAGTGCAGTGAGTGCAAGGGAAAAGCTGAGCAGGTTCTGGGCATAGATAGCAAATCTTATCAGAATACACATTGTACACTTAATCACAAAGCAATCACGCTATAAATACTTGGCCTAGTTTCCACTCTCACGTCTCCCACACCGTTATAGTCGACGCAAAACCATTCCTATTATCACTCTCATTGGCCACCCCCTTCCCACCCACGCTAACCTGATACGTCGATCCAACCGTCGACACACTAAACATCCTTACTGCCGATGACGCCGCGTCCACGTTCGCAATCTGCGATTGGCAGCTCTGCGTCTGCAGACAATCCTGATTATAACTCTGCCCAGCGCCCCAATCAGCATCAATGAAAAACTCCTTAATCACGCAACTCACATTGAAGAAACTATACAGCCCGGCGCCAAACACGATTATATCCCTCGAAGATGCGATGTGCAGCGCCCATGCAGACAGCAGGCCAGCCGGGAACTTTGGGTCCTTCCATCGTGCGCTTACCGAAAATGGCGCCGGCACAGCTGGAGATGGTTGGTAATACGGCTGAAAGTCGTCCCCTTGAGCACCTGTCATTATTTACGCAAGACCACCTACGGTTTCCGTTTGTATGAGACCCATGTAGTGGTTCCGCGCATTCACGAGGCTGTATTGATACAGCGTGTGGTGTTCAGCTGTATCCAAAGTCAGCGGCGGCAAAAAAAAAAAAAAGAAACCCATTCAACACATACACCCTGCAAAGAAAGGGAATCAGGGAAAAAGGCATAGACTCAGCGAAACGCCTACCTGTTCCAATCATCCACACCGGCCCCGCCGACTCTGAGAGTATCCCGCGACCCGAATAAATCGAAATTTGCGAACGGCCGTCTCCATCAAGGTCATGATCCGCCAGCCATGCCCACAAGCCCTGCACACGTCAACACCCATCCACGAAAAGAAGACAAACCACCCCACCTCCAAATACGCCGTCGCACCGGGCTTGATATGCAGTGCCAAAAACGCAGCATAGCACCTGTCCACCCCGCCCGCGCCCGAGCTCGGACACTGCTTCGCCTCCAAATTCGTGCCCGCCGCACCTCCTAGCCTAATATGCGTGTCCCATGCCCCTGCGCCGCCCTGTACCCCCGCAGGCTGCTTCACGTTCCACTCCACAACAATCGCGCCGGGTGCTGTCAGAGAACATTAGCATGCATGAAAGTCTCTCTTGCTTGCCACGTGAACGCACCAGGCCCGATAGTCGAAAATATCATATCCGTGATCTCCAGCACACCCTGCGACCCAGGCTCGCCGACGCGCACGACCACCTGCGGGTTCGCCGCGTCCTGGAACCTCCTGCCCGAACCCGCAATAACGGACCACGCCTCTCCAACCATGCGCGCGCCAGCGGGTATCGTCAGCGTCGACGTCACGATATACGTCCCGGCATCAAAGAAAATAACCTTGCACCCAGCGTACTGCACAACACCCAGTCTATCAATGCCCACCACACACCGAACAACCCAACACACTCACCTTCTCAAACACCGCCTTGAGCGCAGCTGTATCGTCCGTGCGCCCATCGCCCTTTGCACCCTGGTCCCTCACACTGACAAACTCGCTCACCGCATACCCCTCATACTGCGGATGCACCCTGCCAAACACCTTGCCGCCACCACCCAACAACACGCTGGGGATTGCGGGATCCACCACGTCGCCCTGGACGAACTTCCCGCTCCCGTTCGCGCCCGCATACACGTTTCCCTGTGCCCACGACGTAATTGTTCTCGTGCCCCCAGGAAGGACCGTGGCGCCGCCGACGACGCCGACGGCGGTCTGCACGTTGTTGAGCCGCGCGTTATTGATCACGAGCGACCCCGCGAGGCGGCCCGTGCTCGGTTGGGAGTTGCGCACGAAGATCGGCGTATTCGTGACGACTGCATCGACTATTGCGAGGGCTCCTACTGTCTGTGGGACTATGAGGCTGCAAGGAGACGGACGGGGGAGAGAAAACGGACCTGGGTATTTTGCGTGACGCCGCCCGTGAGGAGGTCAAAGCCCACCTATGAGCAAACGATTACTAAAGACCCACCACACTGAAGATGGGAGCGAAATGAACCTGGCAGTTGTTGATGTTGATGCCCTGGAAAGTCCACCCTTTAAATCAAGAAATTCAGCACTCGAGTCATAATGGCAACTAAAAACACACCCCAGTTCCAATGGCTGAAGACAGCGGTCTGCGCATTATTGATCGTGACGTTTCGTACGGTGAACCTATCACGGACAACAAATAAGAACACCAGTGCGTGACTCTTTCCCGAGAACTTACTGCTGATTTCCGACCCACATTCCAAATTTCCCTTTTCCAATCATCAGGAAAACCATTTCATTCTCTCAAGGCATATACTCACCTCCATCGAATACCAAGTCACCCATGAACCCACCGCTCCCATTCTCCATCCAGATACCTAGATCCATGAGCAACTGTAGACGGGACACCACATCTCACACACCTTGGTGCGCTGTGTTTGGCGCCGTCGACATTTGGAACACGATATTCATCAGCGACGTCGCCTGGGCTACTTGCCAATGTATTCCAGTTCCTTGCGACTTCTCCGGAGGGACTCTGGATTTTTTTTTTCAGAAATCCGGAATGGCAGAGTAAAGAACGTGAAACTTACTGGCGAACATCGATGACAAAGTTCCTCACAGACCGTAGGCTATAAATTCCAACTCGTCAAAAGATGCTAGCGACATGAAAAGGATACCATACAAGTTGTTTTGATTGGCGTAGTACTGCTGTCCGTTTCCGTTGGGTATATAAGGGTTGGCATCTAACACAAAGGGGCATTCATTCCCAAGTCAACAGAGTAAGTTAAGTGAACGACGCACCTATCACAGCCATTCCCTCGAAATTGCTAGAAGCGAGCAGAGTAGGCGGCGTCTTGGCGTCTCCGATCAACTGAGTAAGATACAGCGCGATGATGGGACTAGAAACTTTGTAGGTTCTATAGATTTCGTCACGTCGATAAGGAGGTAACGAGAAGTACTCCTAGAACCCACCCTTTGGGGAAGTATACAACGGCTGGAGTGAGCCTGGCATAACGTATAGATAAGTCGAGACCACGAAAAAGCAAGAGATGTACATACGTCGTAGATTCACAACCACCGCCACCACAACGACCTCCAGACGAGATAGCAGCGCTGTAAGAATGGTTTTGGCTAATTATGCAGGATGTGGCATGAGAGTAACATACTTGATTGCATGAGTATCGTCAGTAACACCATCACCTTTGGCGCCAAAGTCCTACGCACTAATCAACAACGGCGATTATTTTTCATAAAAAACAAAAGCAAACCTACCTTGACGTTCCGGAAGACTTGATATTCCGGATTCGAGTGGTACGCCGAAATGCCCTGGTGCTTGATGTTCTCCATCCAGAAGGCGTCGTCAGGGCCACTGCTTCCCGAACCCAGACGTGCTGAACAAGAAGAGCCAAGCCTGGCAGAGATAGAGCCCGTCAGCATAGAAGCCATGATCGCGAAAACCCCAAGACCGAGTCGCATCTTCACAAAAGTGAGGGGTCGATGCAACCTCTCGTCCGTATTGACAACTCATTCTCTTAGGGCTTTTATAACCCTGAAAATCTTGAGATGCCGCTCGGATGACAGAGAAAGAGAATGGGAGAGGTCACAATGAATGGATCTGCGCCCAACGATATCCGGAGCTCGGGGCTAAGGAGCATAACGGACATCAAACGCGAGTTATGACAGAAGCACGCACACGTTCAGCGCTGGATGTGGAGGCAGAACTTGAAGCATCATGCATCAGGTGTTCAGAGTTATGAAATGATGATGTTGGCTCACTCCGCGGCTTCGACGTTTTTATCTGCGAACATGCCGAGTAAGGATTCGTCACTAAGCTCTGAAGGTAAGCAGGGCTATATGGTCCGGTGTAAATGAGACCACGTGGAACATGGTGAACGCACTGATATAGTAGATTGGCTTCAAAAGCCTATAGGGAGAACAAGTTATCCGGAGAAATATAGTTTTACAAAAGACCCCTACACGAAGACCGGTATTCAACGGAGGCACAGATCGAGACGACCGTTCTTAAAACGCTTGAACACCCGACGCTCGTTGAGATTAGACTTGAATGAAATGATCACAATGCAAGGACCACAAGCCGAATCACGAGCGAGAGAATGCGTTCGCGGATAGCAGTGCCTCAAATGGAGTTACCTCGAAGACAAGTCACGATAAGTCCTCTCGATAGCCAGATAGGGAATCGAGGCACCTCTCAGGAGATAATGTCAATAGCGAAGAAGGATACCAAGGGCAATGTGATGATCAACGGAGCGGAGCCAAGCCATTTGATTCCTTTGATGACATTAGGGGCCGATGCCAAACGCGGTCGTAAACGTTGTAAACTTTAACTCGAATGACTAGTGGATATCCTTGTGACAATCAGCACCTGTCCACAGGTCATGAACAGCAGCACTTTTGAGAGCATCGCAGTCGGTGATTGGTTTTCAGCGAGACTTGCATGCGATGAGTTTCTCTGAATGTTTTCGTTGTCCCTGAATTGGAAGACTGAGGTTACTGAGCAAAGAGAAGATGGTAGCATTGCACCAACTTTGGTGTTGTGATTAGTTCAATGGGCTGTGATCACCGGCGCGATCCAGCTGAAGTACGTATCATGTACTTACAAGTGCCCCATGCATGCTACAGATGCTACGGTGTGTATCATGCATGGACGATTAATTACGAAGAATAACTCCATTAGAAAACCTCGCATATCCAAGAAACATACTATAGAGATAATTCAAGAGAGTTGGACTCGCTGGGAAAGAAGGCTCCCACTAACGGCAATTTGCAATCTCACACTTTCTATTGCGATATCCACCTGTGCTACAGAGATATAGCTAAGGTTCTCAAAGAGAGAAAAACTTCCTGTCCTGCGGGTCAAATCTGAAACATTGAACGCGGGCAGTGGGCAACATATGTAACTTTCTAAAAGACAAAGGAAAGAAAGCACCGGAAAAGGGGCCGATTAGAAGAATAGTGTTTCTCCAATTTCGCAAACCGAAAAAGCTCCTTCTTCGATCCCAATCTTCTTGCACTCCTCAGCCAACCTTTGAGGCGGCTCAGAAACATCCTCTGTCGTTAAAACCCAAGTTCTGGTGACAATGAGAGGTAGCACTAGAGAATGACACCAAAACTCACCCCCAATGCATCCCAAGAGCTTTCTTTGCACGAATGTCCTTGAAAAGCCGTACACTATCTTGCGGAGCACAGTGAATCGATGACATAAACTGACGCGGCATGTATGCCCTACCATCCATATCTGTAAGTTCAACGTGGCAAGTTCATACAAGACGAAGCAGACGGACCCGATCGGAATCATCGCCAAGTCGAATCCACCAAATCGTTCCCCAATTTCCTTGAAAACAGGGCACACCGGCATTTCGTCCTCGTTCTTCCCATCTGGCACGGCACGATATCCTGTGTCACCCCCAAAAAACACCTTCACGCTGGGCCCGCTGCCTTGAGGACGCACCTCTTCCACCACCCAGCTCGCCCATAGGGTCCTGAAGGGGTCCCAGAGTGACCGACCGGTGAAATGCTGCGCTGGTGTACAAGAGATGTCGACGGTAACTTGATGCGCTGCCTTGTCCTTCGTGGTGGGAATAGACACCTTCGTACGTTTGGTATCCCACCAATCCATTATATGAACATGGTCGTTGGGAATGCTTAATGACTGGAAGTAACTGCCATTCCCAAGTGGCGCGAAAAAGTGTGGGACGTGAGGGCGTTTGGAGAGCACTTGAATAGTGTGGGTGTCGAGGCTAGAAGTAAGCGTTGTAGAAAACTCGATTCTTGATGAAAAGACAGTACACACTGGTCATAATGGTTATGCTAAGGAAAAATGAGTAGCGATTAGATGTGTCCACAGAAGTGAACTCGCCGAGATCACAACTGCATCAACTTCTGGTATCTCTTCAATCTGACAGGGTGGTTCTAAAGATAGAGTGAGGTTCATCAACAAACCTTCAATAGTGTCCAACTCACGCGTAAACCTCTTCGGACCAATCCACTGGCTGGGGGAACAGCGATCGCTGAAAACGGGGTCGAACAGAATCCTGGCTCCACGGTCACCAAACTCCGATCGTGAAGGCATCTCCACCAGGAAACACGCATGTCCTAGCCATGTCGACTTGATCTTGTCCTTGTGGTTCCGTTCTGCCTCCACAGCGCCCCAATTTGGCTTGCGAATAGGAATGAGGCGGCTGGCCTCTTTGGACACTGCTGGGAACTTGTGATACTGTGACATCAGCTGAGAGTATCGTTAGAATGTACTCTACGGAGGTCGACGAAGATAATTTGGTACATAGAGCCTGTCTTTGAAGCCATTTTTCCTCCAACTTGGCCATGGGTTGTGGAAGCCGGAACATGAGGAGTCGTCCCAGTGCTCAGGTCTTCCCTGTGTATCCTTCTTGCGACTTATTTCTGAGACGATGACCGAGATAGACATGGTGCGCAGGCGTGATTGATGGCCGGTTTAAATCGAGCGATGACCGCCGTAGTATGTACGCGTAATCAGCGGCTAGATAGTGCATTGCTGTCTAGAAATAATTCTTCCGCAGCATTCTTGAAACGTTGCGGAGTTAACCTCTTCTCCAAAGATAAACCAAATATACCTCATAAGTGTGCCTTCCGCCTGGAATCAATCAATCAATCAATCTTCAAGGTTCAAGGCGCTGGATAATGTGTACTAGCTATCCCAAATGCTATGCGTTCCATGGTTTTGAGCGGTCTTTCCAGCCAATCTCTATCGGGGTTTCTGAGAGATGCAATTTCATTTCCACATTTGCGATCTTTCATTGATCAGGATTCTAGGCTTGGTTCCCTGCTGGAAGTTTCTATGTCTGGCTTTTTCATATCTGTCTCTGAACTTCTTTGGCTCCTCATTTGATGCACGAGGCCTGACTCGTGTACGTTCACTCAAACTAATACTCTTACAACGCGTGCTAGTGAAATGAAAAGCGTGCTTGCATATTCAATACCACTCTTTGTAGTTTGGAGGACTCGTGCTAATGGACCGGCAACCCGAAATCTGATATAAGATTTGGCCTATCTGCACTCTATCCCTACAGCCTGATAGAACTATCTCGTCTTGATCATGGCCAATCCAACTGCTCAATGTTTCGAGTCTCTCGAATTGAGTGGTCTAGCCCGAGTGACTGCAAAAACCTTCGAACGCCTTGCGCCCTATATTTCGATGAGAACTCCGTTAGGCCTATCATTCACATCTTTCGGTATGATACTGAGTCCTTATTGGCAGACCTTCGCCAGAAGTGCGACCAATCATCAAGAAAATCATCAGGAAAGTTCAAGCATACATCGAAGCCATCGATGCGAGCATCGCTATCGTCCACACTCTCTATCAGATGAGCAATATTGCTGCAACCCTTGGGGCTAATTCTGTCTCGTTCAAGAACGAAAAGCGCGTCGAACAAATTCACCGACAGAAATACCAAAATATCATCAGACTCGCTGATGAAGCACATCAGAGGGCGGAGAAGACAACCGCTGTTTTTAAACAGGTCCAACAGGAATTTTACAAAGTATGCCGTTTCCAAGCTCTTGTCTTCTAGGTGCTTACAATTCGTGTTCAGATTGCAGCATCAACGAAAGACATGGATTATACCGTCCAGATACCAGTCGACCCGACTCTTCGTGAGTCTATTCCCGAAGATACCTTTCACGCAAAACGAAGTAACGAAATTTACAGCCGAGACTCTGATCACGAAACATCTCAGGGACATCGGTACTGACCTTGTCTCCAACCTCAACCTTCTCGCCGACTTTACTCGTCACAGTTCCGACCTAACCACCTGGTGTGGGTGGATCGATTCCAGTATCAGCGCAGCCGACGAAACCGTTGTCCCGCCACAAGACGGTTCCATCATCGACGCCACCGCCATCCGACAGAAATGGCAACGGGTACACGCAGACTGTCTCGTCTACCATAGCATAGTTTGTCTCCTAGTGGTCCACGAAAGCATACAACTCACAGGTCCGCTTGTAGATCTCCGAAACTCTAGATCGCTACAGTTCCATGCTTACCTCGTCGAACGTTTGGAATGCTACAATGCGCGAGATGAATATGGGCGCTGTGAACATAGCTGCAGGGACGAGTCGATCGACATGCCGAGTGTCAAAACTATCTCTTCAAGTGTCGAACTTACTACAAGATGCTGTACGGCACCTGTCCTGTCATACACAGAGCAATTTCGGAGTATAGTTGTGTACTTTCAACGACGCATATGTTCTGTGAGTGTTCCTTCCTCAGTCTGCGACAGTAATTGAACTCTTACCTGACTTTCTTACAAAGTCATTTGCGCCCGATTCCGGATTCAGGCCAATGCACCAAATGTCAATAATTGTCCCGAGGCGTGGTTTTATGAAAATTATCTAACCTGCAGTAGATAGCTTGGAACATGATTCAACCTCTTGCATTTACATTTGCACTTTTTTCTTAATTAATGATGCAAAACGATTTCTCAATCACAAATGATGCAATCAGAGAGAAATTTACTTAGTAATTTTGAGATAGTTAGTAACTCTCCAGTTATAAGATGGAACCAGAAGAGCAATATTCTGATCAAATTTCATAACTTCATCTGGACGAAGAAAATATGGACGTTGATTAAGATGCCAATGAGTGATGGTAAATTGGGGGCTTGTCGGAGCGACGGAGACGAAGACAAATATCCTCTAATCTGTCTGCAGGCAGCACCAGCATTTCAGACCTACTGTTGATATAAAAAATCTATTGATCAATGATAAGAATGAATTAAACGGGATTGTTTTGGATGAAGACCTATGGACGCTTGCCTGAAGTCCATATTGTTAAAGCATCCAAGGACGAGCTGATAATTGTCGGCTTTCAAGGTCGAGACACCCAATCAAGCCTGAGTATTGTACGGTGTCTGGCAATAGTCATTGTCGTATCAAGTGATATAATATAAAATGGCAAATGCAGTGATGAAAATTGTCGTGGATGGTGTTTCTAAGCCCTTCAGTCAGTACAGGCGACCTTTCCATCTCTAAGCAGGAGCAGAGCTGAGTTACACAGATGGTAGTATGACCCGTATGTTGAGGTTGGACACGCGGCTTTGAGTCGTCGTGCGGTTGCCACGTGCGTTGGACACACGTGCTTGATTGGAACAAGAAGACTTTTCGGGGCTACATACTCCTACGCAAGTCGATAAGAGAATTTGTATGTAACCCGCCCAAGAGTATGGATATCTGATGACAACTTTATGGTGTCTGACTCGGTAACTTCTGGGACACGTCGAGATTCGCGAAGCTCCCTCAATTAAGAAGGGAAGACGACTGACACGGCATCCCAGAATAATCAGGTGTGCGACAATTGCTGTCTCTTTGAATGATTGAAGTACGAGAGCACTTTCTTCTGATGAATGAATCAAAGATGTTCAAGACGATCTGACAATGGGCTAAAGCCCCTAGGACCAGTGGGGTTATTGGTGACCCACGGCTCTCTTTTCTGTACGCAGGTTTCAAGGAATGGATGAATGAACTTGGTTTTAGCTACCGGCAAGCTACCGTAGAGCTAAGAAGCGGGGCAAGACGTCTCATACGCTATGCCGATAAAGTCTGCCCGAATGTACGTTGCATCTCTTCACTCCTTTACTTGTTCGTTTCCCTTCTGTGCTTCACCTTGTGAACGTTAACGTGTATGTCGGCATTATGATACATACTCGGCAGTATGTGGGTAGAATCACCCCGCGCTAAACCAGCAAAGGAAGCTAAGAGAACTTGAAGCCAAACACATGAGATAATTGAGAAATATGCAGTCAAATTTGACGATGATGACGAGAGAACTACAGCTAGGAATTTGAATGGTCCCAAGCAACGTTTGAGGTCTTACAAAAAGTGAGTTGAGCTCTGTACGAGCCTGGGACTAGAGCTGCGGTGATTGAGTCGAAGGCCCCGACCAAGCCTTTGTCTGATGATCCTCTTCTCGAGTGGCTTTGAAGTTTGGCTCTCGAGTGAAACCCACCCAAATTCTGACGTCCGACCTCAGCGTCGCAACGCACTAGAGAACACTGTGATCAGGTGCGAGTGGTTAATTTGAATCATGTTATCCCATCGTAAATCACGAATCATGCTGTAATGTCTACAGATGATTCCTCCCAGTCAGTCGCATTTTTAGAAACTGACTATTCCATACCAAGTCATAACGTCATCCCCAAATTCAAGAAAAATTTCCCCAGGTCCCGTTCTCACTGGGAATTACTTGCTCATTGCTACTTACCGTAGAGGTAACTTGTGACATTATCATGGAATATCGATCAATCTGCAAGTCGTACGTCAAACTCATTCTGCTGAACAAAGTTTAATACATGTCAGGCGACTTTGGCGGAATTCTCCAGGACTTTTGTGTACTGAGTAAAAAGGTATATAAAGCTCTTGTTCCTTGTGTGTGTAGACCAAACCTCTTCCTTCATCAGATTTGTATGTGTCCCGCTATCGAACGAGATTTGCTTCTCACCATCCCTCACAGGTACTCGACATTAACTGCGTGTATATCTTTCAACTCGCCAATTAAACCAACTTGTAAACCGTAAGTATCAAGGTATCTCATGCGTTCCAGCTGACTGACGCCTGCAGATGAAATTCAACCTCGTTGTCATGCTTACTACCGTCTTTGCGGCCTCTGTTGTCAGTGCCATCGAGATTGACATTTGCACCGGGGAGTGTCAGCGGAGGACCATTCAATGTGCAGAGGCCTGGAGTGTGATTCATGAGAGAAGTTGCTGGTTCTGGGCTGATAGTGTACATTTCCAGACTACTACGACCGCGTTGTAACTCTTTATGCGGACTCATGATTGTGTCAGTTTAACTTGATATGTGAACCTGCTTCTTCTCCATGATGAATATAAATATCAGATGCTTCTGAGAAAGGCCTTATTGCTCACGAGCAATTGTTTCCCTGCTCAGTTCGAGGAGCTTCGCGGATCTCTACGACCCTGAGAGCAGCTTGAAAAAATACCTAGTTTATCTCGGACAATACTCTCAGGTGAGCGAGGGTCTAGCTGGACGTTGAGCGTGTGTTGGCTTTGGCTGCAGAGATGCTGGGCCGGCGTCGGTGCAGAATCAGAGTCAAAAGTCAGGGACTATCCCTATCGTAGTGAAGGTTCAGCAGAGCCTCTATATTGCAGAATTGGCGAGAGTTGAAATAAGTAGGCCGATTTGAGTCCTTGGAACCATGTGCAGGGTGGTTCTGCGTGTCATTCGATTTGACTCTCAAAGAGTAAGAGAGGAAGAGCACGAGTATGTAATGTCTGGGCCTTCTGTAGACTAAGGTGATTCCAAATCCAGCGAAAAGCCCACGAGCAATGCATTTCATACTTCTGGAGCAGATGATTCCAAAACGAGCGAAAAGCCATTTGAGCAAAGCCTGTTCAGAACCCCACGGTCAGCCACGTGCGCTGGATACACGAAACACGTGCCTCCTTGACTTGGCTGCTACTCCTAGTACGGAAGTCGATGAGCTCGAGCAAGCGTTCCTCGTCATCGCGCTCGACGTCGACGCTGCGCTCGCGAACGCCGCCTGTGTGGCGAACAGTGACAATCTCGAAGAACTCGCCGGCTCCTGTCATACGTATTTGCGGAGCCGGCGCACGGTGCGCCGCTGGAGTCTGCTAAGTCCAATCTGCCTGTGATCAAGACGTTTTTGCTGGACGAGCTAGACGCCGAGGAAAGCGAAGAGCAAACAGTGTACGCTATGGCCGGCCGTAAAAGTGATGATCGATGAGGTCCCACAAGGTGAGTTGCTTCAAATAATACTCGGCAGGGTATAAGAATTGTTTAGGGATTGTGCCGTTGGTGGCGTTGGAGGGACGTGGCGCTGGAGTATGTGCCGCTGGAAGGGGACGTGGCGAGCCAAGGTTGCCTCATGGATCGACGAGAAGACAATTGCCAGTTCTCCCTGACACACGCAAGCCGTCCTGCTTTGGCTCGCTCCAGCTGCACCAACGCACAGAACCTCCGCCTGCTACGCCCGCAGCAGCAATGCTGCTTCCATCGTCGCAGCCTCCCATGCCACCGCGCCAGCCCACCCTCAAACTAGTAATCTTCGCCGCGCCCACCTACTCCTGAGCGCACGGATTCTGTGCCGGCCGTCTTCTTTCGACGAGGAAATCCCTACCATTCCTGTATTTACTGCATTGTCCACTTCTCCGACATCCATCGCACCACATGCCATCGCCACAAGCCCGAGTAACGACAGTACCACCAGCAGACCACGGCTATCATTGCTGAATCCTTCGACAAGCAAGTTTACTCTCAGTATGCCCCTACTTTGATGGCCAAAGATCCCAATAGATATAGTTCCCAAAGCTCAAACCCAGGTAAGTCTTCTGATGTCAACTCTTAAAGAAATACACTACACTTTGCAGTCAGGAGGATCCATAATTTGTCGATGTCGTGGAAACTCTCTTCATGTACACTTTTTCTCAAACTACTGTGGGGTTGACACCGCCACGCTACCATGATCCCCGTGTTCTTGTTGATCATCTTCATTTGATGTTTCATTGTGATTTGCAACCAGATCCCTCATAAGGGCCCCATTCTGTGCTCCAAACCTATCCTGGCGTGTTTCCTCTATCTCTTGTTGGAGAGCAAGTACCATATCTTCCAGTTCTTGAAGACGGGGGGGGTTCAACCGCAATTGTCTCGTTTGTGCTCCCAGCGTCACTCGAGGTTCTCGTCTGAGAACCTCTATGTTGTCCTTCATGCCAAGTAGGTAGGGTTGGCTTGTGTTGGACCATCAGTTGGCGGGAACTTGAAGGATCCAAGTTTGGTGGAAAAGCTTTTACTGTACACGGGTTAAGGGCAGTGAACTGTAGACAAGACAATGAAAACACCTGTTCTATGATCTGAACGCCGCCAAAGACGTGCCCACCAATGAGCACGTCTTGTCACAGATACCTCAGCAAGCGATAGGCCCCCATCACGTATCGGACTTTCAATATTTGGTGCATTGGCGAGACTAGGTTTCGTCGTAATCGCGGGTTCCGAGGGTAAGGAGCGATTTCGGAGGCCTCTGCGCGGCAAGCAACATCAGTTCACACCTCACACCGCCTCAAATGAGATCAACGGCCGTTCTCGGCTCAGTGCCATTGTTTGGCGGATGCT